>CM046448.1:106023256-106198256 GCA_025506515.1 Flaveria trinervia
GACCACAGCACTTAGGGTAAGCAACAAAGGTTCTATACAAATGGTCGGTCATAAAGACGGACCCCGGTGTGCATCCTTATGGGTAGCTAACCCACACACCGTTGATCTAACACCCTTCATTGGGCGTGTTTTCACATACAAGGTTTGCAAGACTTACTTTACTTTCCTTTGTTCATTGATGCATGCATTCTTTCGTTATGTTCCTCTTTTCATTATCTTTCACTTTACGTTACATAATACTTTCATTTCATTCACTAACATTCAACGTAAAGCCACAGGAAAATACTCATACATAATAAGGAACATCAACATACACATACAACATCACCATACAAGGCATCATCATACATACATAACATACATCATACATACCATCATGCATAAACATCAATCATACATCATCATACATGCTCATCCTCATCTATGACCTCAAAACTCAACTTACATAAACCCTCGAGAACCTCCCAAGTCAAAGCCTACATAACACTTTTCTCCCGAAAATCAGGAAATAACCTAAGTCCTTTCGGGCGCATGAGCCCTATTTGGGTGTACGGACCCTATTCAGTCACATGGCTTTCCAGGCGCATGAGAACACTTGGGCGTATGGACACTTATGGGGCGAATGGACACTTATGCGTATGGACTCTCAGTCGCATAGCCTTTAGTCACATGACTCCCATGCGTATGACCCTCAGTCGCATGGCATTCGAGCGTATGAGCTTCAGTCGCATGACCTTCAGCCGCATTTCCTCCAGTCACACAACTTTCATCCGCATTTCCTCTAGTCGCATAACTTTTGTGCGTATGAACCTCAGTCGCATGGCCTCCAGGCGCATGGACCTTAGTCTCATGCCTTTCGACTGTATGGCCTCCAGTCGCATGCCATTCGGCCGTATGACCTCCAGTCACATGCCATTGGGCCGTATGGCCTCCAGTCGCATGCCATTCGGTCGCATGGACTTCCAGTCGCATGAGCCCTAGCTGGGTGCAGAATGCAGTCTTTTTCAAACTTGAATAGCAGTTTCAACGTCAAGCCCTTTTTCTAACCTGTTCTAGGCTGAAACCAACCATACTAAGCCCTAGAAACACAACCACAACACCATTCAAGCACAACCAAGCACGAAATCAAACCCCACCCAAATCACACCCATACACATACACATACACATACATTCGGGTTCAACACCCAACACAACAAAATGGTTTCAAATGTGTTCCAGCCCCAAAATCAGTCAAAAATGTGTAAAAGATGGGTCCTAGAACTCACCTTGACAGCCTCTTCGGGTATAGCTTCTCACAAACCCGCTTGCCTTCGACTTTTGCACCTTGGTTCTTCAAAAACCCTAAGCTCCAGCTCTTTTCCCCTTCTCTCTCTCTTAAACCGAATGAAATGGTGAATGGGATGGGAGAATGGGCTGCCATTTTCTTTTACCCACTCTTCCAAGCCTTTTCTTCTTTTTAGCAAGATTGGTCCCTCAACTTGGACTTTATTTTTTTCTTTCTTTTTCTTCTTTCTTTGGCTTAAAAGAATTTAACCAGGTGTTACATAAAAATGCTTATGCATATTATGTATAGACCGCTTATCTTTCTTGAATGTTTACAAACAACTCAAATATGCAATTAGTGCAGTATGCATACATGATGTATTGCTCACTCAATTGAAGGTGGGCTCTATTGAAAGCAAAACATAATCAACACATTAGTACACTTAAGAAGTGTTAATAACTAAACGATGTGTATATTAGCGAAAATATTTCATATATGCATTAATGCATCTATTGTTCATTGTCTATTAAATCATGTGTTGTTGGATGTGCATTAATGCATGTAATGAGTGTGTGCATTGATGAATTTTGCCTTATGTAAGTATGTTTAGGTATAATATTATTAAAATAGTTACACTTCAGTCTTAAGTTAATTTGCAAAGTATGAAGTTTATCTTGTTAATCATCTATAGCAACATTGATACATAACATCAAACAAATTTATAAAAAAAAAGTAAGCAATTTTAAATTTGTTATTAGCAATATAGTGACAACGAATATGTAACATGGTTCGTGTATTGTTATTAACGAGTGTAAAATGCAAATGCCATAAACATATTATACACAAATTCGTGTCATTTCCGTTATTGTTATAATAAAGGCAAGTTTAAAGACTAACATTATTATATTATTCACTAGCTTTAGTAAACTCGTGTATTACACGTGTTAAATAAATAAAATATTGATATAGTAAATATATTAATTATAAAATAATATTTTAAGATATAATATGATTGAATTACATATCAGAAATGACTATAACTATAAACCAGTGATATCAACTTTTTAAATTTTTTAAAAAACAAAATTTTTATTCTAAATGAACCGTATAAAAATGTCATATTTAAAAAATTTTCTTATTACAATTCCCAAATTTGATTATTTTTTGTTTTAAAAAAATTGACTTATTAAATAATAAGTCAATTTATAGTTATTTCTGAAATTACGTATCGGAAATGACTATAAATAATAAAACAGTGATATCAATTTTTTAAAATTTTTAAAAAATAAATATTTTATTCTAAAATAAACCGTATAAAAATTTTATTTAAAAAAATTATTATTACAACTCTCAAATTTGATTTTTTTGTTTTAAAAAATTAACTTATTAAAAAATATCAATTTATTTAGAAATAAACTTAATAAATAGATTTTTTTCTTAATTTATTATATATTAAAATGTATTAAAATAAATTTATTCATAATTAAGGTAATTATTTAATAGGAGAGAGAGGCGAGAAAAATTTAGTGAGAATAATTATGGTATTGACACGTGACACCCCTATTTATTTTTTATTAAAATAGTAAGATTGAACCAATTGATAGTAAAAAAATACATTCTAAATTCAACCATAACCGAGAATGGCAACAAATATAGGGCTTATGCAATTAACAAATAATTAAATCAGAATAAATACACTGACTTTAATATTAGTACACAACTATGGACTTGCGGATCAAAATTGAAATACAAATGGATCATTTTTTATGTCTTATAACCGTTTAATAACTTCCTAAACCCACTAACACGAGGGATTTTACTAAATGACTGAATTACCCTCGGGAATTAATAACAATTTAATTAATAATTAGAAATTATAGGAAAAAAATGAATGATTGTAAATGGTTCTTCTTACTGTTTTTATGGTTTTTAATTGCCTCATATATATATATATATATATATATATATATATATATATATATATATATATATATTATATATATATATATATATTATATATATATATATATATATATATATATAGTTTGGTTATTATGAGAACCTTTATTTGTAAAAACTATTTAATCCATTCTAACCATAGATCAAAAAATGGATGGACAAGAGCTTTTAAATTATTTTAAATAAAAAATGACACAAAGATCATTTAACAAATCCATCAAAATTCAAATTTAACATGATCATGACAAGTGTCATCCTTCTATTTCTTTGTTTTATATTAAAAACTTTACCCTTTTTTTTATTTAAACACTCGTAACTTTTTTATAAATTGTTATTTTTCTATAAAAATTACACCATTAAACTCCTCATATTTTTCTATTTAATTCTACTATAGTATTGCAAAAAAAATTTCACTTCTACATAGTTACATCATATTACAAACATTACATTGTTATAACATGCAGCAAAGTTATAACAAAAACAACAAGTTATAATGTTAATTCCCATATTATTTTGCAAACGACATTATTAACAAATATAATCTTGTACAACTGTACGAAACTTTTATACACAATATAACACCACTCCAACTAACAATAACATCCATGTTACGACAACCTAACAACCAAACGACATTACATCATGTTATACTAATGTAATTTTTAGTAAAGTTGTAACAAAAATATCTAGTTACACTGTTAAATACATGTTATTACACCACTCCAACTAAAAGTAACATAATCATTAAAACAACAAAATGATATTACATCAACATAAACCAATGTAAAACAATATTAACCAATGTAAAACGATCTGTAAACACAAACGAATCATTGACCAATTTAAATCAAACATTTTTTAAATGTAAACCAGACGACATTACACCATGTCCTAATGATTTAGCACTACATCTAGAACAAAACAACTCAAATATTAACCAATGTAAATCAAAGAAAGTATTACTCGTACATAGTTACATCAAGTTACACTGTTATACTACTGTAACTTATAGCAAAACTATAATGAAAACCAGTCTGTAAACCAATGTAAAGTATTGTAAACGAATGTAAAAGTATTGTAAACGAATGTAAACCAATGTAAAGTATTGTAAACGAATGTAAACCAATCTCTAAACTAATATATAAAAAATATAAAGCAAACATCTGTAACAAAATTAACCCAATAAATATATATATATATACACCAATGCAAAAACAAAAAATAGAATTACACCACTACAAAAACAAAATGTACTAGTGTTACAATACAATATACCCAATTCATGGTATTATAGTAACAAGTTATTACATTATATTGCAGTATACACTACTATAATCTAAAGCATGTAACTTAGTGTTACATTGATATAAATAAGTGTAATTCTACTGTAGAAAGGAGTAACGTCATTGTAAACTGTGTTACATAGAATATATCTAAGAAAGACATACATGGCCAATTAGAGTTCAAAATGTGAGCTAACTAGAGTTTAAAAGAGTAACAGTTATTTATCAAAATCAAATTAGATCCACAATCATAATGCTCCGATATGAAAACATTGATAGAAAAAAAAGATAAAAAACAAGTAAATCTTAAACATAAATCAATGCTCCCCATCAACATTCAATTCAGAAAAGTCAACATTTTGACTCACCCACTCCATTTCATCTTCTTCAACAAAAACACCCCCAACTTCGACCACGACCTAAAAAAACACCGTCATCACCACCGCGTCCGAATTCGGGATCACCTAAAAACAATAAAAAAATCACACTCACCTAAAAGACCAACCCGCCACTTCCAAAACTCATCGATAGTTCCAGATCTAAATAAGATGTAAAAGGTTTCAGGAAGCGACTACATGGTGGGGTAGAGGGTTGTGGTTTTGAGTCAATAAACATCGTTGTTGCCATTATTGTTGTTGCCATTTGCCATAATAATTTATAAAAAAAGCACCGAAGGTTGTCAATAGGTTGAGATCGTCCTGCGATCTGGTGTTATTTGCATATATAGATCAATAACTCTAACATTGCAAGCGGCCTTTAGTGTCATCTGAAACAACAAATTCATACCTGGAGAATGATGGAGGCAACAAGAGGGTGGTCCGATCTGGATAATGTTGAGCACTTGATTTGGATCTTTATTTTTGTTGTTGTATAATTGTTGATGGTTTGAATAAAGCAGAGAAAAAGATAAGATGATGAATTTTTTATTCAATAGAAAAAGTTAGATTTGTATAGATATGAAAAAGATTGTCTGACAAATAAAGTATATAAATAAAATTACTTATTTATCACTCATCTCATCCTCACCTTTCATATGGCATTTAGATTTATTTATATTAAATCAATGATTAGATGGATAGTTAAAGGGTTCTCAAACTAAAAGAGAGTTAACATATGATCTCTATCCTATATATATATATATTATATATATATATATATATATATATATATATATATATATATATATATATATATATATATATATATATATATATTATATATTATATATATATATATATACATATATATATATAGGGATGCATTCAAATGAGAACCAAAAATTTGTAAAGAACCAAAGAAACCGTTTTTAGCCACTCATTTTTCCTTTCTAGTTTCAAAATTTTTTATTTGTAAGGGTATTATGGTAATTTTTTGATGTTAATTTAGTTATTTTTTACGTGAAAATTCACAGGAAATAAATTTTTTAATAATTTGACTATTGTTTGTGTTCATAAGTGAAAAATATGCATATATGAATATGTGCATCTATGCATACATGTGTATGTGCATCTATGCATAAAATTTAATACAAAACAACTTTAATAGGAAAACGAAACCATAAATGAACACATTTATAATGAGAATCAAAACCTAAACGGTGTATAAGACTTTTGATTTAAAATAATTAGTAATTTTATGGTAAAAAATATTATAAACAAATATGCTTTGAGTAAAATTAAAAAAAAAATAAAATAAAATATGTGACTAGAAATGGTTCTTTTGGTTTTTTACAAAAAATTGGTTAACTTTTTAAAAATAAAAATAAGAATATGTGGCTATAAATGGTTTTTTTGGTTTTTTCCAATTTTTTTGTTCTCATTTGAAAGCCTCTCTCTCTCTCTCTCTCTCTCTATATATATATATATATATATAATATATATATATATTATATATATATATAATATATATATTATATATATATATATATATATATATACACACACACACACACACACACTATATTAATAAGAATATTGAAAGGGTTTAATAGTAAGGTACCCTCGAGTTTTGATCTTTGTCAATTCTAATCGTACTGAGAAATTGATTTTGGGTTTGGGATGAGGTTCCGGCGACAACATGGTTTCATTTGGAGATGGTGAGGTTTAGACAGATGGCTCTAAATTTCTTCATCTTTCTCCTTTTTTTGTTACTTCATCTTGTGATCATGATGTTAAAATTGAGACTTCAGAACAAACCCATAAACTCATGTTACATTGCTTCAGGTTCAAGTGGAAATGTAATGGTTTGTTTCTAACCTGAAGACCTCTATTTGCTTGTATCGGCCATTTATAGTGAGTTATTTTGATTCACTCCAAATATTAACTAAATATTTGATAGATCACAAATCCTGATGTTGTATGTAAGTTTATACAGTTTTTGACACGTTAGACAACTTTTGGTTGTAGACGAAAGGCTTCATACAATTCTTGATATAGCTTCCACAGGACACAGTCCATGGAGACAATCGGGTTTATAGTATATATATATATATATATATATATATATATATATATAACTTTTTGTGTCAATACAGAGGCACAATGGGGATTTGTTTTTTGCCATGTTTGTGTTATTTCTTGATCTCGAAAACTTTTTGTGTCAATACAATTATTTTATAAAAATTGATTGCTTAAATATTCTAGCTACTTAAAGTTGTTTTGTTTCTCAATCACACGTTGCATTTGTCCTGATCAATGTTTTCAGAACCGGATCGAATGTCGAACCGGACGCCTTACTGGGTTTGGTGGTCGGACCATTAGGACCGGATTTAATTATATTTTAATTATATTTATATATGTAATTAAATATAAGTAATATATATATGATTTATATATATATTTTATAGTTATATATAAAACTTAACTATATTTGTATATCCGATGTACTAATTTATGGTTTAACATCCCGTTTTTACCCATTAAAACAAAAAAAAAACAAAAAACTGCTCCGAACCGGTCCGGCTTTCCGGTCCGACCAGCGGTTCGGGATGAACCGGTTGGTTCGACCCCTTCAAAATGATTCATACCAGACCGGACCGGATTAGCCACCGATTCGCGGTCGAATCGGCCGGTCCGATCCGGTCTCAACACATTTGTCCTAATCAATCCAAGAAGTCAAGATGATCCACTAGAAGCCTACAGGTCTCAATATGATCTAATTTAATCTAATTGTGTTCCTTATCCTTAAATTGGAACTCTATAATCTATCAATGGTTTTTTGTTTGTCCTTTTGTTACAATTCAAATAGCTTTTTAAATTATGGATTCAAAGTTGTTGAGGAAGATGTTCTCAGAATTCTTAATAAGATTTTTACTTTTTCAAGAGCTTAGTGTGGGAGGTCTTGCCAAGTAAACAAATCACAAACTTTTTTGTTTTTTGTCAAGTTTTTCTAGAAATCAAGTGAAAAAGAAATATAACACACAGAGAAGCGAATAAAATACCAAGTTATTATAACAATAAACTTTTCATATCAATTTTCATATGTGTTAATCATACCTTCTAAAAAGTTTTGTGTTGGTCTCTATGTATGTAGTTTCATCTTAGCTTACATTTCATATCACACTACGTATATGAAATGTATGTAGTATAACCTTAGCTGTTATAGGAAATGAAATCATTTAACTTAGTTAGAATTAATTAAACAAGTTTTCTTTGTGAGCCAGGGATATAGACCACTCCATTTTTCTTCATTAAAATTAAAATAATAAAAATATTCGGTTATACATTCTATTTTCTTCAAAGGTAAAAGTTATTTACAAGATATTAGTAGATATATTGGTATCTTATAGTCTATAATTTTAGTTTTGATTGATAATAAGATATGTCTTCAGAGAAGCCTCTCTATTTTGCAATTATTATGATTAAGATCGATAATTATGTTATTTTTATGTTTGATTTAAATGAGATTTGTAAGACTCATGACCTAGATACATTACATTGTTGTTATGAAAAAGTTTAATAGAATATAATATCATGAGAAGATTGATAAATTAACATAAACGAGTTCCTTGATGTAAATTGTTGCTGCCACCGCATCGCGCGGGTTTCTTACTAGTATATATATATATATATGTATGAATGTTTATTTAAGCATTAACGAGGGATAATTTTACATGGGATTAAGATACTCATGTAAAAGTTCACAAGCCTAACTTCTTAAAAATTAATGATTTTATTCTATTTATGTCCCTTAGCGAGAGTTAGTTTTTCAAAGGGGCTCAAGCCCCAACAATGAATGTAGGTAAATTTGAGTGGTATTAAGGTTGTTTTCAGTTCATTAAAGTGGTTGTTTTTCTCGATTCTTTTAACATGTAATTGCAAAGATTCTTGGCTTTTTTTTTTCTTTGGGTTTTTTTAAATACATCATAATCTAATTTCTATTTACATCCTAGTCTAATATATTAATTATATTCACTAATTTTATTGTCTTTAGGTCCAATGAAATTATGGTATAATATCCTGAAACTTAAAGCAAATTTAATATGCTCAACAATCTTACTCTATTCCATTATTACATCAATAATATTATATACAGTAAAAAATGTATTGGTTACTTTTGCTCACAGTAAAAAAAATATGACTAATGGTTTCAATCTCTTGTTTATTTAGAATATATTTTAATATAAAGAAAATTAATTAACAGTGAGCTTTTTAGATTATAATTCTTTATTTTTTTAGTAATTGAAAATTATGTATTGATTTACGATATTATATCAGTTATTGTAAAAATAAATAAAACGAGAATATTAGCACATAAATACTTTGCTTTATAACATAACTTTTCCTTTCCCTTTAAATTTTAGAAGGATTTTAAGAAAAAAAAGAAACTAAATATATGTAATGGTTATAAATTGGTTCATTACAATTAATTTCGTTATTTTCTCTGTGAACGTCAAAAGAAAGTTTAAAGTTTTATTTTATATATTTTAGCTACCAGGTGTGAGCAAAAACCGAACCATTAACCGACAAAGCCGAACTGAAACTAATCAAAAACTGAAAAACTGAAAACCGAATTAACCGAAAATCGGTTTGGGTTTTGGTTTTGTACCCATGGTTAACCGAATTAACCGAAACCGAACCGAACCATCCTTATTTTCAAGTTTTTCCTATATATTTTCATGTATTTCTAGTTTTATACATTGAATACCTTGAAATGTTATATGTTAGAAATTTTTTGGGGTAATATTTAAAATAAAAACTTTTTTTTACATAATTAGTTTTTAATTCCAAATCTACTATTATATTAAAGTTGAATAAAGTTTAGATTTTTACATTTACAATGTTTGTAATAGTTAATACACTTTAATATAGTTAGCATTTCTAATCATCAACATTAAATAATGCAACAATTCAATTTCTTTATGAACTTACTCACTTACTTATTATTTAATAAGTTTTTTATATATAAATGTAGAAATATAATAATTGTATCTTTAAAATTCATGGTCACTTGATAAAACAATGAATTGAAACCGAACCATAACAAATAAAATGAATAAAATTATGTTGAATAATTAACCGAAACCGAACAGAAAAATAAAAACCGAACCTAAACCGAATCTCAGTTACGGTTTCGTTTACTGGTTTGGCAATAACTGAGGGTCGGTTATTGGTTCGATGGAGCAAAAAAGCGAACCGAACCGAACCGTGCTCAGCCCTATTAGCTACAATTGTAATTTTTTATGTTTTTTCGTATTTGAATAAAGCATAGTATTTTTATGTTATTAAACTTTTATTAGTTTTTTATCATTCCAATTTATGAAAATATTATAAAAATTGAAGAATTATATTTTAAGTCACTAAACTTATTATCAAAAAGTGTTGAATTTAATGCTCATGTAATTTGTAGAATTAGCTAAAATTAAAAGCAAATGCATTTATAGAGAACCTTTCACTCATTTTTTTGAAAGGCAGAACATATTATTAAAAGCTACTTTGAAAAGAATTTAGAGAAGGCAAAGGTACACCAGAAAAGACATAATCAGCATGATATCACCCAAAAGAAAAAAAATACACCAAGCCTAAATGTTGAAATTGCATCAATCAGCCCACACCAGCGTGCTTCCCTTCGATTTATTTTTTACCCAAAAGATAACTTGTGCATTTGATATCTATAAGAAGTCTGTTGAGAGATGGTGATTGTCCCATGAAGATCGCCCCGTTACTAATATTCCAGATGCACCACATCGCAGTAAGAACAATAGCATGGATGGTTAACTGTTTAGTTGGAGATGCGGGAATGTTTTGGTGTAGTTGAAGAAGATCTCGAACAAAAAAGGCGAAGATAGATGGAATATGGCACCCCGTGGATATGAATGTCCACACCAGATGCACCACACCTTTCACTCATGGATGGTAATTAATGAACGATTATAGGATAATGTGTTAATAGATTAGGGTGTAAATAGCAACATTTTTTTTTCTTTTCTAGGGTTCAAGACATATGTGGAATCCCAATAGAAATCCTTAGAGGTGAATCGATACTTACATGTGTTTTGTGCATTTATTTTGTTTTTACCAATTTTGCAGTAAATTATTTGGAAAAAAAAGTATTAGCATGATACAACAATTGATAAAATTAGAACTGAAATTAGATAATCATATAAAAAATCATAGATAAAACCGAACTTTAAGATTTTACTGTTAAATTAGAGTTATTTCTTGTAAGTTTGAAAGTGATTTTTTAAGTAAGTAACAACATTCACAGTTGGTTATTCATTTTTATGTAAGTTTATGCTCTATATTATATAGGAGATGAATGTAAGTGGTTGTGAGTAAATTAGAGGAAAAACATTTATTGTTCATCTTTATATTTAACAAAAACACTGTTCAGTCCCTATATGGCTTTTTAATATTTTTTTAAAACGGTTATTAGTGAAGAAAAAGAGAAAAGATAAAGATAAAAGTATAAAAAAATATTATTTATTTGAAAAAATGACAAAAAATAGCATTTTTTAACGTAATTAATAGATAAAGATTGGAAAGTTGGAATGAATGTTCTAAGGAGTCTTCCAGTTTCAAATTACTTGAGTTATGTATGATTCATTTATATTTCAAATTACTTGAGTTATGTATGATTCATTTGTGTTAACAATAGTTTTTGGATGGAATGACTGAGTTGTGGTAATTAAATGGTAATAAGAAAGATGAATCTAAGTTCACCCAGGTTATAAATAAGTTATGTCTCATGATATAGGGTATATTACCATTATGTTTGAAGACAAGTTATGGTGACACATTCATATTACTTTTGTTTTGTGTATCATTGTATGGAATATCAATTGCAATATGCTATCAAATACTTTGTGTACACTGGTGGATAGCCGACTGTGAATTCTTAAAAAAACCACTTAAAAATTAAAAGAGATATTATTACGAACAAAACTCATCACGAATTGTGGGGAGTTTTACTAATAATTTCTAATAACTTTATAACTTTTTCTATTTACAAAAAAATTCTTAAACGTTTTAATATTTTATTAGCTGTTTTATCTAATAAACAAAATTTCTAAATGCTAAATTTTGGCGTACAATGGTTTCACATGATATCATGCTTTAAGATAAATGATTTTTTAGATTTACTTTCGTGTTTATTCGAGTTCATTTTTAAGATAACGTTATTTTTTGTGATTTTCAAACATACTATCTTTTTCAAAATTTGTGTTTTGATGTTCAAAACCAAACAATCATTATTTAATTTTACAATAATTTTAATAAAATTACGGATATTTCATTGCAAAATGTGTATTTATAACATTGTTTTGATGTAAATTATATTTGAAATATTTGAATGTTATTAATATAATAATATACAAGTCATCAATATTAAATCTTACAAATTTTAATTTATTAAAATGTTGGGTTGATTACTTATGCATAAGCCGTCAAACCAAATTTTAACATTTTGTTGTAACGTGCGTTTATAACAGGAAGTAATGTAATATAACATGCTAGTTTGTTTATTTTCTATTCTTTGTACAATGATATTTCTATTCTAACAAAAGTAAAAACTTAGGATGGCATGTGGTAGTATTACAATCTTTCCTATCAAAAATTTCTCACCTCTCTCTTATATTAAACAATACCTTAATTACCAATAATAATATTTAAAATAATATTTTTACACAGTTTATTTTAAAATAAAATGTTTATTTAAAAAATGAAAAACAAAATTTTAAAAAGTTGATATCATTAATTTATTACTTATATTATTTACTTATCGTAATTTTAGTCATATAATATTTTTAAATGTCATCTTATATTATAGAAATTTTATTATAATATTTTATTTATTTAACACGTTTAATATATTAATTTAATAAAGCTATTATTTTATATTTTATATTTTATATTTTATATTTTGGACGGAGTATATACATGTGGAGAGGGGAGAGATATATAGATTTAGAATTCAGAAAGAGGTTCGAGGCTGTGCACTGTCAGATCTACAAATTCTCTCTCTCTCTCTCTCTCTCTCTCTCTCACACACACACATAAAGATTCACCATCCTCCATATTCTGATTATTTTCTTGTCTTCAACTCCCTCTTCATTTTATTATTGTTCTCCCCCCCAGATGTTCAAGGTACGTTTTCTGAAATTTCTTTTTCTACTTACATATGTTTGTGATGCCCAACCTTTCAACTTTTTCTGAGTTTCCGATTGATACATAAATATTTCATATTACCCAAAATCTCTGATCCCAGAGTTTTTATTTTCTTCTAAAAACAAATTAATTGTTCTCTCACACATGCTTATACACTGTTAGAACTGTATATACAGGAACGAATTCCGTCAGGATCTTCAAGAGGGTTCTCTTGGATTTTGATTTTAATGGGTTTTCTTTCCTGGGTTTCAATTTGGTTATGATTTGGGTTCTTTTCTGAAGTTTATTTGCTATTTCAGGAATTTATGCCTCTGCAAAACTGAAACTTTTAATTTACGGTTTCTTTCTCTTTTTTAATTGTTTTCCCCCATATTTAATGCTCCGTTTTGTCTGGTCTTCCACTTTCCCAGAATTTCAAGCAAACACCATTTAAAATAAAACAAAATTCCTCCCAACCTTAAAAAGGTATATGTTTATTGTGGAAAAATGATGACTTTTGGTGTTATGTTCATACCTTTCTCTGCGTCTATGCGTTTTAGTTGTTAAGATGCTTCTTTATTGAAGAACTCTGACCTTCAAAGTTCAATCTTTGATCAGGTGGGCGTTCGATTATAGAAAAGGTTTTCCCTTTATAGAAATGAGATCTGCTTTTGATATCTCATCATACCTTAAATTATAACTGCAATAATAATACTACTGAATTATTAGACCAAAGATTATTAATGATTAATAATTACAACAATTGCAAACTTACATGTTTTTGTGTAAAGCCCTTTATCAGTGTCATGATTTTTTGTATCTACAACTTGTCCTTATTACTCAAAGTGCAAAATTTCCATGTTTCTTGTCTGCCTTTTATATTCCACAACGATCTTGTTCTCTTTTGACTAGTAACCATCGAAATCATTGTTCTAAAATTCCAATATATATGTGTTTCTCCATGCTCAAGATAATCCTCACAGGCTAAAACTAAAAGACATGGGTATGAAATTGTAGAGGAAAAGCTGGTTTGTTTTGACTAATGATTAAAGTCAGAGTATGATAAATTTGTCTGTGATGTGTGCAGTTGATTGGATGATTATGGAGGGTGATGCATATCCAGGGATGGGAAATGTTGCGGTGCAGTTAGATGGGAAAGCGATGCAGACATTTCAAAAGAGTTTTGTTCAAGTTCAAAGCATATTGGATCAAAACAGAGTGTTGATCAGTGAGATTAATCAGAATCACGAGTCAAAGATTCCAGATAATCTCAGTAGAAATGTGGGGCTGATTAGAGAACTGAACAACAATATAAGAAAAGTGGTTGATCTATACTCTGATCTTTCATCTAATTTCTCAAAATCCATGGATGTTCATTCATCTGAAGGGGATTCAAATTCAAGATTAGATGCCAAGAAGAGGAATAGGCCTGTTTAGTTAGATCAAATTTAGCTAATTTCACATTCAAAGTAGTTCTTTGTTCTTGATTTATGCCTTTGAAGCTGTTTAATTTGCAGGCTTTTTTTTCTTCTAATATATATATTTGGTGTTTTGATTGTTTGAGTATTTGGTTGATCTTTTACTTTGGGAGAGAAAGTTTTGTTCTTTTTTGATGATTTGTAGGTGAAAGAATGGAGCACAGAAACAAAAATCCATCTGCAAAGATTCCCTTAACACAAATCGGAAGCAAGAAAAAAAGCAGCTTTTTAGTCCCCAATCACACACCACCACCCATCTCATTATTATTATTATTATATTATTAAAAGCCATCAACTTTCCGCTTTTCTTGAGTTCTTGTTTGTTTGTTTTTTTTAATGTGTAATCAGCTCAACCTTTTAATCTTGAAACGTTATGATTGCCCTTCATAGATATGTTATTGGTTTAAGTTTTCAAAAATACAAGATTAAGTGGTGCTTTAAAGTAAACAGTTACTGTTAAATGCGTAGGAGACGAAGTCGACAGATGGACCTAAAATTCAGGATGACTATACAAAAAGTCTGGAAAAATGTTCAAGTATTTCACGCAAGTGAGTTGCAATGTTGATATTATCATCCATATAGGTTCAAAAATATAATTACGATATAGGATTAAGATTAAAAGACCTTGCAAGAAAACTTTTAAGGTAACCATATATTCTAAAAATATTCTTAGTTTGATACTATTAATTTTGGTTGTCAAAACCATTTAATCACGAGTTAACTTAAAGCATTATTTAATCAAATTTATGATTGCATAATGAAATATATCTAGGGTGCTAAATGTGTTGTGTTTGTATGTTAGTTGGTTAAACCCAAAGAATTGACATGAAACTTGAAAATCGCATTACCTACGTCAAGTGAAATGCGACATGAGTTTTCAGAGATTATATAAACATGACTTGCTTGCTTGATCCGAAAATTCAATTCTATTTTATTTTTTATATTTTAATACTGTTAGGTTACAAATTTAAAAGAAAAATACAAATGCTTGTAAAATAAAAATAGACATTTGAATTTACATGTTTGTTGTGAATAAACTATTAAGCACGATACTCATGCCTCTTTATATCTTTTAAATCTTGTAAAATATTTAATAAAATGTTATTTTTCATTAACTAATGTATTTATTACACTTGAAAAGCAATTTAGATTATAGTGTATGTATTTTAGTATATTTTTAACTGCATAATAGGCCGATACTCTTTTGAAATAGTGGTTTAAGCTGGGGATGACAAGGTGTGCTTCTAATTCTATCATGTCAATTCAAGAAAAATGCATAAAATCTGAATGAATATCTTGGGTTAAAGTTTAAAAATTGATGGAAAAAAGTTGTTCAAAATTTAAAGAAAGATATAATTAAATATGAGTGATGATAAAATCTAGAAAGAAAAGGAGGAAAAAAAAGATTCCTTGGGCAGGGCTAAGAAATAGAATTGTCCGACTTCAAGGGCTACGTCAACCACACAAGTACACAACTCTATAAAATCAGCAGAGCATAGCAGCTTAGCTGATAATGTGAATTCGTAATGCATATTCCGTTCTTGAGAAAAATTGAAGAAAAAATAAATACATAAAAGAATCTAAGATTTTAGAATCAATTCTAAGAACCTTGTTTTTCTTGTGAAAGAAGCATCTACTCCAAATTGATCACTACATATATACACCAAAATGTTACATTAACTTTTTTCTTGACTGGGGAATTTAGATTTGTATCACTTATACTAATTCTGTAAACGTAAAAGGAATGAACAAAATGTACTTTTATACTTGCCTAGTTAATTAAAAGGGTCAATTAACAATTATAATTAATAAATATGTAAAATCATACTCAATTTATAAGACTTAACTAAGACTATGCTTCACTCGCTTTAGCGGAACTCCCTTTAGCGAAGGCAGCGAAAGCGTTATCCAAGCCTATGAATCCGGTACGACGGGATCAACTACAAAGCAAATGAAACTGAGAGATCCTGAGCTACTAGGTCTTCCTAAAAGGGGAATTCTCCTGTGTCTTTCTCTCAGTGCCATGGCATACAAAGTCATGTCTTGGCGCATTCCATACGTCGACTCATACAAAGCAGACGAAAATGTTGTAAACAACATTACAAGCTAACTAAAAAAAGATTTTATACAGTAGTTAACCACTACATTTAATTTAAAAAGTGTTTTAATGAAATGATTTTTATCTACATGGTATTTAGGTGACATGTTCACTAACTAAATAATCATTAAACATAGTTTAAGACAATATGTAATGGGTATTTTTCATTTCATGTTAGATTTGTAACAATATGCAACTTGTGGAAATTTGTATCAAAATAGTGTTAGTTCATGTAAATGATTAATATTGCCAGATAAACATTTACATTATTATAACATGTTGTTTAAATATAACTTATATTAAATGTTGTACCATTTAAATACTTGAATGTACAAGTAAGCCAAAATAGAAGTGGTAGATAAGAAACATAACATGTGAGGCAGGAATCTTGCTTTCCACCAACTTATTACATTGATTCAATTATTGAGTTTTGTGATTAAAGTCATATATATAGGGTTACAATAGAATTAGGTACCTGCTGCTGCACATCCACTTCACTTATTTTCTTTTCTTAATTCATTGCCCATGCTTCCATTATCAACTAATGACATTACAATTTATTCAATCTCACATTTTTAAACATAATCGTACATTTATTTAACTGAATCAACACTACAACGATTAAGACCGATGAGTTCTGGGCTTTTTGGCTTGAGCAATAACAAATGTTATCATAAAATATCTCGTTTGATTGCTGTAACATCTGCTCATTTTGAAAATATGACCTGAACTCGTTTGTCAATTTTAAAAAACAAATTCATAAGTTAGCTATTAAATTTATTTTAATCTTTCAAACAAAATGAGTATACCATTTTTATCCAATTTAAATTTTATAATTTATGAAGTGAAAATTATTGCAACCCTTATAAGGTTTTCATAAATAATTATGAGAATTAAACTATTTAATTTCAAACAATTCAGTTCACACGTTTCACAAACATGAGTTTATTCTTAATTATGGTCTTAATTATATAAGTTATAATTAAATTGTAAAACATTTCTTTTAAAGATTTAAAAAAGGGTTATGAAGACTTTACAAAATAAAATTTTATTTATTAATTGAATATGGTTTTACAAAGAAGTGATAATAAGTTTGGGGTCGAATTTATAATTTATAAAACTTTGTTTTAAAGTTGTTACATGAAATAATAACTATTAAAATAGAGGGGCCAAAAGTGTAATTTCGTTTAAAAACCCAAACCACCCAAACCCACCCCATCGACACTTTACTCTGGCCACGACTTCCGACGGTCCTCCGGCGGCCCGTTCACACCCAAAACAACCTCTTTAATTCCAATTAAATAGCAACAATTCATCTCCTCGACTGTTTCGAATCAAACACTCAAATTAATTTGGATCAATCACTTGTTAATCAATGTTAAAACAAAACCAAAACAAGAAAGCAGCAGAAATAAAACTTTTACTAGCACCAGAATCAAATAATATAGAGGCTAAAGTTTGGTTTACTATAAACGTACCTGACACAACATCAGGGTCCGTCCTAGCCTCCTCCTGCGTCATCGTAAACGCTCTGGCGCTCGCCCTTTGTCCTTCTCCCCCATTCTTCTTCACTCCCGAATCTTCAGCCCTTGGCTTTTTGCAATCCCTACTCATGTGGCCCTCCCCGCCACAGTTAAAACACCTCCCTGCCTTGCATTCCCTCGCCATATGACCAGGTTTCCCACATTTGAAGCACACGTTTGATCCCCACCTACACTCGCCGGTATGCTCCTTCCCACACTTGCCACATCTCTTCACCCCCGCATTGGATGTGACCACACATCGGTCATCCACCCGTGCACCTTTGTTGCTTGGAGTGGCCCCATCACGTCCAACCCACTTCCCATTCCAGTTATGCTCACCACCACCTTTCTTGCTGCCTTCAGCCACCATCATAGTTCTTTCATCATACAACCACCCTGCCAAATCAACCGCCGACCTAAACGTGCTCGGTCGGCAGCGATCATTTGCCTACGGATATTCGCTGGCAAACCCTAGATATACCTCTTGATCTTTTGTGACAAGGGTGTCACTTGATCTGGCACCAGCCATGCCATCTCATTGAACTTGGTGGTGTATTGCTGGTGTGCATTGTTCCCGCTTCCAGCTGCAGGAACTCTTCTTAACTTTGTCCATCTCTCGGTGAGGACAGAACTCCTCAATCACCAGCCTTTTCAGCTCTGCCCACTTCATCCTTCCAATTGCTCGACTAACCTCGGCTTGGACAATATTGTCCCACCAGCACAAAGCCGAGTCCACAAACGAGTGGGTAGCGAACTTCACCTTTTGATCTTCTCGACACTCGCTGATATCAAGAACAACTTCCATCTCTCACACCCACCAGTGAGCAGCAGTAGTAGTGGCGTTACCATAAGAAGTAGGGGGCTTTGATTTTTGAAATGCCCCATAGTTGCAGCCTTGTGCCGCCTCCGGCTCAGGCTCTTCTTCCGCTTCCTCATCTTCGGAGAAAACCGTCTCCGTCTCCGGTCGCTCCCGTTCTCCTGAGGACCTATTCCTCTCCCTTCTTTTCCCATCCCGGACAGCCTTAATCACATCAGTCACCACAGACGGTAGGATCGTCTGCATGACTTGATGCACCTCCTCTACAACAGCCTTCTTTACTTAGGCTCTCAAATTAGCGCTCTCGTCTCCGCCCTCTGGATGAGGGGTCTCGGGTTCTTCATGAATCACCTTTTCGGCCCTAGGCCTTCCTCTTTTGGCCCGCAGTTCAACACCACGTCCACACGACCTCCACCACGCGAAGCTTTCAATGATCTACCACCAGCCATCCTCTAAACACACTAAAAGATTCAAACACTAACACGGTCATTCAAGGGAATAGCTTAGTTTATGTCAAGTATAGTAAGTCCCTAATTACAGTGGCCAGTTGTGATTAGCCACTTACTTACTTTTCATACCCCAAGCATTTTCTATCCTGACTACATCAGTATCTAAATCTACAAACAACACATAAATCACATAACATGCGCACGTATTACCGGTTAACATTAAAGAAAATACCTGATGGCACGCAGCTACTCAGACTGGTATCCCTTCCCTTTCCGTCCAATTTTCAGTTTAAGTTTAGGTTTATTTTGAAATTTTACCTGTTTCACTTAAACTTTGGCTCTGATACCAACTTGTAAGGCCCCATTCCCGGGACGCTTATAGCTGGCCATTCATCACACATAAAACATATATTTACATTAACTTAAATAAAATATTGCAGCGGAACATTAAAAAAACATTTCATTCATTTTAAATGCTTTTGCAAATTAATACAACATTCGTTACAAAAATTATTTATTTGCATTACAATGCAAAAACATTATAAAAGGGAATGCCATCCAAAAATGAGCCAAGTAGCCGTCGCGTACCATCCTCAGCAACCTTTACCTACCAACTGGAAACACATAAAAGTCAGCGTTGCTGAGTGAGTTCTAGTTTTAAAATAAAACATACTTTACTTTCGTATATGATCCCACATCATACGTACACATAGATAACATCATTATTATCTTCATCATTCGTTCGTTAACTTTCAATCATATTCATTCATACTTTCTTACTTTCATTCGTACGTTCATTACTTTCGATGACATGTACAATACCCCGAATATTATTCACGAAGCTGGTTATTAGGCCTGAGGTCTTTCATAGACCTCGAACATTATGCACGAAGCTAACTCCAGTACCTGGGACAAGTACATTCACCACTTATCTTTTCTTTTTCATTCCGAACCAATGCCATATGCTATACCCCGAACATTATGCACGAAGCTGGTTATTGGACCTGAGGTCTTTCTTAGACCTAAAACATTATGCACGAAGCTGACTCCAGTACTTGGGGCAAGCGGCAAGGATCCCATACATATGGTCAATCACAAGGATTAGACCCCAGTGTGCATCCTTCCGGGGTAGCTAACCCACACACAGTTGAGCTAACACCCTTCATTGGGTGTGAACCTTCATACATTTTCTTGCAATCCTTTCTTACTTTTATTCATTCATTATTGCATGCATTCTTTCATTACGTTCCTCTTTTCATTATCTTCCACTTTACATTACATAATACTTTTCATTTCATTCATTAACATTCAACGTAAAGCCACAAGAAAATAATCATACTTAAATAGGAACATAAACATAACCATACAAAACATCACCATGCAAGGCACCATCATACAACATAACCCATCACATCATCTATGACCTCAAAAGTCAACTTACTTAGCCCCCAGGAACCTCCCAAGTTAAAGCCTACATTTACACTTTTCCTCAAAAAGCAGAAAAAAATTCTAAGTCCTTTCGGGCGTATGAGGAACACTTAGGCGTATGGAGTGCTTCCAAACGCATGGGCACCATAGGGCGTATGAGCCCTCAGTCACATGACATGACTTTCAGACGCATGACCTTCAGTCGCATGACTTTCAGGCGCATGACCTTCAGTCGCATGACTTCCAGTCGTGTGACCTTCAGTCGCATGACCTTTGGTCGTATGACCTCCAGTCGTATGACTCTTAGTCACATGACCTCCAGTCGCATGACCTCCAGTCGCATGAGGAAATCTCCAGACGCATGAGCCCTAATTGGGCGCAGAAGCAATCTCATTCGTACTGAACGACATATTGCAGTCCCCAAACCTTCACTAACATGTTCTAAGCTTATACCAACCATCCTAAGCCTTAGAAACCCAAACGCATCATCATCAAACATAACCTGTCCAAAATCCGAGCCCCACCCGATCGCACGCAACCACACCAACACACAAACATATACATACGGGTACACACCCAACACAACAAAAACAATTTCATATGCATTTCCAACCACAAAATCGGTTAAAACATGTGAAATAGGGGTTCTAGAACTCACCTTAGTAGCCTTTTCGGGTAAGACTTCCTTCAAACCCGTTTGCCTCAAGCTTCACCACAAAACCCACTTGAATTTGGCTCTTCACCTTGATTCTTTAAACTTTCCGAATGGAATTCTGTCCTTTCCCCTTTTCGCTCTCTCAAAACCGACTGAAAGATGAGTATGGGATAGGGGAGTGGGGGCGACCATGCCCCTTTACACCCACTTTCCCCAAAATTTTGTCCTTTTTAGCATATTTTACCCCTTTACTTGGATAAAATGCCTTTTCCCTTTTTTTCTTTCTTTTTCTTTTTTTTCTTTCTTTTTCTTTCTTTTTCTTTCTTTTTCTTTTTCTCTTCTTTTTCTTTCTTTTTCTTTCTTTTTCTTTCTTTTTCTTTCTTTTTCTTTCTTTTTCTTTCTTTTTCTTTCTTTTTCTTTCTTTTTTTTCTTTCTTTTCTTCTTTGGATAAAAAAGATAACCGAGTGTTACATTTGAATAATGGCTTTCAAATCCTTGGATTGGGGCACGATGATGGACTTGTGGAAGACCATCATGATGTCGAGGAAAACCCAGTTAAGGAGTTGATTCATAGGTTGCTCATGTCTTTTGGTGGACCTTGATTAGTGATTTGAAAGATTGGGTTAATGGTGATATATCCTCCTGGATGTTGATAACCATAGTTAAAACCAAATCCATTTTCATCTCCTTTTTTATATCCAGCATTTGAATTTTCATGCTCTATTCCATAATCCTAATTCGATACCCAATCTCTTATGTTCTTTTCACCATTAACACCATTGTTCTAATTAGAGTTCGATTGATTAAACTGAGTTGAAGGATTTCTTAGAGCATCATAGTTAACATTTCTAACTAGTTCTTGTTGAATGGGTGGATTGGGTTATGTGTATACACAAGTATTTTCACCCATTTGAAATTGTGGTGGTTGAGGTATAAGGCTTCCTTGAACTGGGTTAAATGGCGGGCTTGTTTCCGAGATGGTAGAGCATTATGTGATAGGAATAATGGGGGAGGAATATCACCTAAAGATTGTTCTCTTTGGGGAGGGGGTTGATTGGACGGAGCACTTTGATTAGCCGACTTATTCATATTGTTGAGTGGATTGCTTTCCAATGTTTTGGAAAGTCTTTGTAAAATCCAACTAACCTTGGCTGATGAAGTTCATGCTTCGGACCAAGTACCTCATGGAATAAGAGCTGTTCAAGGCTTTTCTTTGTGAAAGACTCAGTTGTCTTGTACTGTTTTCTCAATCTTAGAATCATATAGCAATGGTGAAGTACTTCCAGAATATTTCGTATGCATAAGGGTCTTGAACTATCTGTACACAAGAAACAAATACCCATGTAATTTGTAAGGCACCGTTCCCGGAGACCTCACAGTTGGTCTATCACAACAGTTAAAACATTAAACATTATAATTATACAAATTAAGTAGCGGAAATAGTTTATCAAAAACCATTCATTTTATTTAAAACACTGTTGTTGAGCAATACATCATTGTTTATCTGATTACAAAAGAATTGTTTTACTGCATTACAAAACAACAGCATCATAAATACGAATGGATGTCAGTCTTTCCCTGACGAGTGGCTTCACCCTCGTGCCATCCTCAGCAAGAATTACCTGCCAACTGAAAATGTATAAAAGTCAGCGTTGCTAAGTGACCTCTAGTTTTAAAAGTAATAAAATACTTTCTGTATGTAGTATAAAAAAATACTCTTTCTGTGAAATAAAACTCTTTACTTTGTATGCGAGCACACATTAACTATATGAACAAATACTGTTCGTTCTCTTTACTGTATGCCTTGTTTACTCTGTATTCTTTTATCTTTATCTTTCACTATCTGTATGGACCAGTGAGCAATACCCTAAACTGTATGCGAGGTGAAAACTGGTGATGGGCCATCTATATCCTTTAAGAGGGTTATGTTTACTGTATACAAGGCCGACCCAATCACCTAGGGTAAGCTCCAAAGGTCCTGCCAATCTCAATTGACTGTCCCTGTGTGCATAATAGGGTAGCTAACCCGCAACACAGTTGAGCTAACGACAACACGATCGTGTACCTCCTGTAAGCTTGCAAGACTTGTTAACATTTTATTAATGTTCCTCTTCTCTTCTTTATTGCTCTTTCTCTTTATTATTACAATATACTTTACGTTACGATAATAAACATACCACGTAAAGTCACACACTATAATAATAATAATAATAGCAATAATAATAATAAGGAACAATCATAAGGCAATCATAATCATGCATGAAACCATATTAATAAGCCCTAGTCAAACCTCGGTCAAAACTCTAAGAGCACAAACTCCTAAGAATTCTGTAATAAATTCTAAGTGTTGAGCGCTAGACACTATTTGGGCGCATGAGCCTGTTTGGGCGTTCATTACTATGTAGGCGCATCAGTCAATACTTAACTGCTTTAACCCTTAGGCGCATGAACAATTCAGGCGCATGGACACTATTCGGGCGTATGAACACTTAGGCGCATGGGTCATTCGGACGCATGGACACTTAGGCGCATGGGCCACTTGGGGGCATGGGCACTATTGGGGCGCATGGGCCTACACTTAGTCATCTGACTAATATTTTTAGGCGCATGGACTACTGTTCAGGCGCATGGGTTACACTTAATTCTTCTAAGGCATTCCCAAGCGCATGAGCCTTATCTAGGCGCATGAACCTTCTGTATAACATGTTTCTAGGATGTTTTCAAACCCAAATCATCAAACCTTTATGTTCTAAGCTTACCAGGGCTATTCTAAACATGAAAAAACTATAAGCATTCAAGAATCGTCATCCAACATGCATAATACATACGGGTATACATACATAAACTTTGTAAAATCATTTTAATACATTTTCAGCCCCAAAGAGAGTTTAAAACAAGTAAAAACCAGGGTCTAGAACTCACCTGGTGCAACTTGAGTGTTCCTTCCTTCTAATCCGCTTGCAACAGAGTTCAAACACCTAAAAACCCCACCAACACACACACCCAAGCACATACACAAACACATAAGCACATAAATATATAACCGGGATAAAACCCGTCATAAATATTTAAAACCATGAATTCGTTCTCTTCTTCTTCTTTATCTTCAAACCGAGAGTATGTGTTTCTACTCTCTCTCTCTCTAAATCCGATTTGCAAAAAGGTTAAAAGTAGCATGGTGTGGGCGGCCATGTTCCTTTTGTACCAACTTTTATTCTTTTTACCCTTTTGACACTTTTAACCCTTATCTTGGGTTAATTGATGTTTTCCTTTCTTTTTATTTTCTTTATTAGAATAACGGGGTTACAAGTCCACCCCCCTTATATAGGTTTCGTCCCCGAAACCTGTTATTCCTCAAACAGATGAGGACAATGCTGCCTCATCTCTTCCTCAGTCTCCCAAGTAGATTCGGATCCCTTCCTGTGCTTCCACTGTACACGCACAAGAGGAACCACCTTATTTCTCAGTCCCTTCTCTTTACGATCGATGATTGCCACCGGTTGCTCCATATAATTGAGACATTCATCTACTTCTATATCCTCCAATGAAACAATCATGTCTTCATTTGCCAAGCACTTTCTCAAATGAGATACATGGAATGTCGGGTGAATTCCACTTAACTCATCTGGTAACTCCAACCTATAGGCCACCTCTCCTACACGAGCAATGATTCGGAAAGGGCCTATATACCTTGGGCTCAACTTGCCCCGCTTCCTGAACCGGATAATACCCTTCCAAGGTGAGACTTTCAACATAACCCGGTCACCCACCTGGAACTCGATCGGTCTGCGTCGTTTATCGGAATACGACTTCTGTCTATCTTTGGCTGCCTTCATAAAGGCTTTAATCTTTTCTAACTTCTCAGTCGTAGCCTCGATCACCTCGACACCTCCTAATTCTTTCTGCCTAATGTCTCCCTAACATACGGGCATTCTACATCTTCTACCGTATAGCATCTCGTATGGTGGCATGCCAATACTAGCATGATAACTGTTGTTATACGAGAATTCAGCTAACGGTAAATGGTCATTCCAACTTCCCCCAAAATCAATCACACATGCCCGAAGCATGTCTTCCGGTGTCTGAGTGGTCCTTTCTGACTGACCATCAGTTTGGGGATGATAAGTCATGCTAATATGTAACCTCGTCCCGATGGCATCGTGGAATTTCTTCCAGAATTTAGAGGTAAACCGGGTGTCACAATCAGACACAATGGACACCGGCACGCCATGACGAGTTACAATCTCCTTGATGAATATGTCTCACGGATCGGTAGGAACTGGGCACTCTTTGTCAAACGGTCAACAATCACCCATATGGCATCGTACCCCTTCGGAGTACGTGGCAGCTTCGTAATAAAATCCATGGTGATGTGCTCCCACTTCCATTCCGGTATATCCAAAGGTTGGATTTTTCCATACGGCTTCTGATGTTCGGCCTTCACCTGTAAACAAGTAAGGCACTTACTCACATACTCCACCACATCACGCTTCATACCCGACCACCAATAATCTTTCTTCATATTTTGATACATTTTCGTGGCACAAGGATGAATGGAGTATCGAGTCTTGTGAGCTTCATCCATAATCTTCACGTGTAGATCCCCAAAATGAGAAATCCACACCTGTCCAAATCGAATTTTAACACCAAGTGTGTTTTCACCCAATTCCCCAACTAGACCTCTCATCCTTTCAGAGTTAAGATGATCTTCTTTTAGTGCCTGATCTTGAAACTCTTTGACTTGCTTCATCACATCAGAGGTCATGATCAGTTGATATGCCTTCACCCGAATTGGCTCGGGCCTCTCCTTTCGGCTAAGGGCATCAGCCACCACGTTGGCTTTGCCCGAATGGTAATGGATCTCGCAATCATAATCTTTTATGAGCTCCAACCACCTCCTCTGTCTCATGTTCAGATCTTTTTGCTCGAAGAAGTACTTCAAGCTCTTGTGGTCAGTGAAAATGGTGCACTTCGTCCCGTAGAGGTAGTGCCTCCAAATCTTCAGTGCAAAGACCATGGCCGCTAACTCAAAGTCATGAGTGGGATAATTTACGTCGTGAACTTTCAACTATCGGGATACATAGGCTATTACCTTCCCTCTCTGCATTAAACACACCCCAACCCTGAGTAGGAAACATCTGAATAAACCACCAAATCCTCGCTTCCCTCGGTAATGACAAAACAGGAGCTTGAGTCAACTTGCCTTTATTCCTCGAATGCTTGCTCTTGAGCTTGACCCCATATAAACTTCGCATCCTTTCAGGTCAACTTGGTTAGTGGAGAAGCGATCTTGGAAAAGTCTTGAATGAACCTTCGATAATATCCCGCCAACCCCAAGAAACTACAAATCTCGGATGGCGTTTTCGGGGACTTCCATTGCATCACTGCCTCCACCTTTGCGGGGTCTACCATAATCCCCTCGAGATTTATCACGTGACCTAAAAATTGAACCTCACGCAACCAGAATGCGCACTTGGAGAATTTGGCATACACTTCTCCCTTATTAATGTCTCCAACACCTCCGAATGTGACCGGCATGCTCTTCTTCGCTCTTCGAGTAGATCAGAATATCGTCAATGAACACAATCACCGATCTATTCAACATAGGCCGACACACCCGATTCATCAAATCCATAAAGGCAGCTGGCGCGTTAGTTAGACCAAAAGACATAACGAGGAAACGTAGTGTCTATAACGCGTACGGAAAGCTATCTTAGGAATGTCTTGTTCCTTCACCTCAATTGATGGTAGCCAGATCGTAGATCTATTCTCGAGAACCAAGTGGCACCTTGGAGCTAGTCAAACAAGTCATCAATCCTTGGTAACGGGTACCGATTCTTCACCGTCAACTTATTCAGCTCTCGATAGTTAATGCACATTCGCATGCTTCCGTCCTTTTTCTTTACAAACAATACCGGAGCACCCCACGGGGAGATACTCGGTCGAATGAATCCTTTATCCATTAACTCCTGTAATTGGCTCATGAGTTCCTTCATCTCAATCGGAGCTAATCGATATGGTGTTTTGGCAACGGGTTGAGCACCGGGTATCAAATCAATTTGGAACTCAATCTCGCGATCCGGGGGCCGCCGAGTAAGTCTTTCGGGAATACGTCCAGAAAGTCGCACACCACTGGTACCTCAGATAATTTGGTACCGACGCATCCACATCTTTTACATATGCCAAGTAGGCACTACATCCACGTTTCATGCACTTCCCCGCCACTGCCATCGAAATCACCTTTGGGATCGTAGTAACGCGATCCCCATAAATCGTAACCGAACTCCCATCGGGCGCAACTAATCAAATCATCTTCTTCGACATACGATGTTTGCTTCATAGGTTGCTAACCAGTCCATCCATAGTACTACATCAAATCCACCTAGGGGCATCACGTGTAACCTAGCAGCAAACCTATGACCTTCTAGTTCTATCGCATAGTCCTCTATCACATCAGTAATTCTCGTGGACTTGCCAATAGCGGTTTCTACATCGAATGGTTCACTGAAATTTCTACTACTAATAAGCAACTTAGCACAGAAAGTAGTGGAAATAAAACTCCTACTAGCACCAGAATCAAACAATACAGAGGCACAAGTTTGGTTTACTAGAAACATACCTGACACAACATCGGGATTAGCTCTGGCTTCCTCCCGGGTCATAGGGTAAGCTCTAGCACTTGCCCTCTGCCTCCTTCCTTCGGCTTCTTCTTCTCTGCTCCAGAGCTCTCCGCCCTCGGCTTCTTACAGTCTCTAGCGATGTGGCCAGGCTGGCCACACCTCAAGCATACATTCTTTCCCATCCTGCACTCACCGGTATGCTCCCTTCCACATTTGCCACACTTCTTCAACCCTGCACCAGATGTGACCACACGTCAGTCACCCACCTTCGCCACCTTATTGTTGGAGTGGCTCTGCCACGTCCAAACCATTTCCTATTCCAGTTCCGGTCACCACCACCTTCTTGTTCACCTCAGCCACTACCACCTCGCGCTCATCATATAATCTACCTGCCAAATCAACCGCCGACCTAAAAGTGCTCGGCCGGTCTGCGATCATATGCCTACGGATATCCGCCGGCAGCCCCTGGATGTATCTCTTAATCTTTCGTGACAGTGGTGTCACTTGATCGGGCACCAGCCACGCCATTTCACTAAATTTCGTGGTGTACTACTGGTGTGTCATCGTTCCCGCCTCCAGCTGCAGGAACTCTCTTTCTACCTTATCCATCTCTCTATGGGGATAGAATCTCAATCACTAACTTCTTCAGTTCAGACCATCTCATTCTCCCAATGGCCCTGCTACCCTCGGCTTGGACAATGTTGTCCCACCAGCACAAAGCCGAGTCCACAAAAGAGTGGGTAGCGAATTTCACCTTTTGATCTTCACGGCACTGACTGATATCAAGAACAGCCTCCATCTCCCTCACCCACCGGTGAGCAGCAGCAGCAGTGTCGTTTCCATCGAAGGTAGGGCTTGCATCTCATAAACGCCCCGTAGTTACAGCCTCGTGCCGGCTCCGGCGCAGGCTCTTCTTCCTCCTCTTCATCATTAGAGAGAACCATTTCCGGCTCCGGTTGCTCTCGTTCTCCTGAGGACCTGTTCCTCTCATTTCTATCTCCTTCTCGTACTGCCTTGATAACTTCAGTCACTACAGACGGTAAGATAACTTCAGTCACTACAGACGGTAAGATTGTCTGCATGACCTGATGAACTTCTTTCACAACAGCCTCCTTTACTGAGGCTCTCAGATTGGCGCTCTCGTCGCCACCCTCTGGATGAGGGGTCTCTGGTTCTTCATGAACCACTTTCTCGACTCTGGGTCTCCCTCTCTTGGGTCGCGGAGCAGCACCGTGACCTACACCACGAGAGACCTTCGAAGATCTACCGCCATCCATCCTCTAAACGCACACTATAAGATTCAAACACTAACGCGATCATTCAAGGTAATAGCTCAGTTTATGTCAAGTATAGTAAGTCCCTAATTATAGTGGCCAGTTGTGATTAGCCACTTACTTTACTCTTCATACCCCAAGCATTCCTATCCTGACTTAATCAGTATCTAAATCTACTAAGAGCACATAAATCAAATAGCATGCGCACATAATACCGATTATCATTACGAAAATACCTACTGGCACGTACCTACTCAGGTTGACATTACTCCATTTGTCCTATTTTCAGTTTAAGTTTAGGTTTTAAAATTTTTATTTAACCCAATTCTCTTAAACTTTGGCTCTGATACCAACTTCTAAGGCCCCGTTCCCGGAGACCTCATAGTTAGTCAATCACAGTAGTTAAAACATTAAATATTATAATTATACAAACTTAAGCAGCGGAAATAGTTTATCAAAAACCATTCATTTTATTTAAAACACTGTTGTTGAGCAATACATCATCGTTTAACTGATTACAAAAGAATTATTTTACTGTATTACAAAACAACAGCATCACAAAATACGAATAGATGTCAGTCTTTCCCTGCCGAGTGGCTTCACCCTCGTGCCATCCTCAGCAATAATTACCTGCCAACTGAACATGTATAAAAGCCAGCGTTGCTGAGTGAGCTCTAGTTTTAAAAATAATAAAATACTTTATGTATGTAGTATAAGAAATTATTCTTTCTGTGAAACACAACTCTTTACTTTGTATGCGAGCACGCATTAACTATATGAACAGATACTATTCGTTCTCTTTACTGTATGCTTTGTTTACTCTGTATTATTTTATCTTTATCTTTCACTATCTGTATGGACCAGTGAGCAATACCCTAAACTGTATGCGCGGTGAAAACTGGTGATGGGCCATCTGTATCCCTCAAGAGGGTTCTGTTTACTGTATACAAGATCAACCTAATCACCTAGGGTAAGCTCCAAAGGTCCTGCCAATCGCAATTGACTGGCCCTGTGGGTATAATAGGGTAGCTAACCCGCAGCACAGTTGAGCTAATGACAACACGATCGTGTACCTCCTGTAAGCTTGCAAGACTTGTTAACATTTTATTAATGCTCTTCTTCTCTTCTTTGTTGCTCTTTCTCTTTATTATTACAATATACTTTACGTTACGATAATAAACATACCACATAAAGTCACACACTATAAGTAATAATAATAATAGCAATAATAATAATAAGGAACAATCATAAGGCAATCATAATCATGCATGAAACCCATCATTAATAAGCCCTAGTCAAACCTCGGTCAAAACCCTAAAAGCACAAACTCCCAAGAATTCTGTAATAAATTCTAAGTGTTGGGCGCTTGGACACTATTTGGGCGCATGAGCCCTGTTTGGGCGTTTCATTACTATGTGGGCGCATCAGTCAACACTTAACTGCTTTAACTCTTAGGCACATGAACAATTCAGGCGCATGGACACTATTCGGGCGTATGAACACTTAGGCGCATGGGTCATTCGGACGCATGGACACTTAGGCGCATGGGCCACTTGGGCGCATGGGCACTATTGGGGCGCATGGGCCTACACTTAGTCATCCGACTAATATTTCTAGGCGCATAGACTACTATTCAGGCGCATGGGTTACACTTAAATTCTTCTAAGGCATTCCCAGGCGTATGAGCCTTATCTAGGCGCATGAACCTTCTGTATAACATGTTTCTAAGATGTTTTCGAACCCAAATCATCAAACCTTTATGTTCTAAGCTTACCAGGGCTATTCTAACATGAACAGCCTATAAGCATTCAAGCATCATCATCCAACATGCATAATACATACGAGTATACATACATAAACTTTGTAAAATCATTTTAATACATTTTCAGCCCCAAAGAGAGTTTAAAACAAGTAAAACCCGGTGTCTAGAACTCACCTAGTGCAACTTGGGTGTTCCTTCCTTCTAACCCGCTTGCAACAGAGTTCAAACACCTACAACCCCCACCAACACACACACCCGAGCACATACACAAACACATAAGCACATAAACATATAACCGGGATAAAACCCATCATAAATACTTAAAACCACGAATTCTTACCTTGAATTCATTCTCTTCTTCTTCTTTATCTTCATACCGAGAGTATGTGTTTCTGCTCTCTCTCTCTCTAAATCCGATTTGCAAAAAGGTGAAAAGTAGCATGGTGTGGGCGGCCATGTTGCTTTTGTACCAAATTTTATCTTTTTTACCCTTTTGACACTTTTAACCCCTCATCTTGGGTTAATTGATGTTTTCCTTTCTTTTTATTTTCTTTATTAGAATAACCGAGTGTTACATAATTCCAAACAATAAAAATATAAATTAAACTAAAAACAAGAAAAAGAAAATAGTTTTTGGTTTTTTAATGGATTTTTAAGAAAAACAAATAGTTATTAATAACACTAAGCGCAAAGATTCTTCAGCAATGACACCATTTTCTTAATGGATATTTAAGAAAACAAACTAATCACCCACAATAGCAAATGGTAAAAGGGGTGTCGAATCCACAGTGAATCACAAAGAAGTGCTTATAACGATTAAACTAAGATAATTTGACATTGAAATTTAAATTGATTTATAGATTTATTTGAAAAACAATTAAACTAATGAAATAAATGTTTAGTTTTTTAACAATCTTGGAGTAAAAGCAATTTACTTCAAGATTCAGGTTTGGCAAAGTTATAAGTTTCTTTAGTAAAACCTAGTGAGAAGTCAATAATAGTGACTTACACATGATAGGATCTAAGTAATAATTATGGATTAAAGCTTAAAGGACTTCATTCACACAATTACCAATTTGAATAATGTAAGCCCAATTCTAATAATCAATCACACAATGATTAAAGAAAACCAAAGTTATAAAAAACCAAAATTAGGTTTAAGCATAATCAAATCATTTAAATGATCAAATCACAAATTGAATCCAAAAGAACTTAAAACATTCAAGATCCAATCTCAAATCTAAGTTAGAAACTTAAAAAACATAAACTTGCACAAACTCGTCCCCTAAAGTGAATAACAATTGATTTAGCCTTGCATCATCATCGGTTTGTTGGAAGACCTTTAGAATGATGGAAGATGGTTACTTTTCATCAAAGGAAGATGGTTACTTTTCATCAAAGATTGATGTGTAAAGAGGTGTTTTTCATCCTAGGGTTAATCCTTCTTTAAAACCCCTCAAAGTACGTTAAAATCCACCATAACGCAACGATCAGTGTCGGTGGCGCACCAGTGGCGTCGGTGGTAGAAAGTTGTTGACCATCGGCGTTCGTGGCGCTTATGATGGTGCCGGTGATGTGATGCAGTCGGAAACAGGGAGATAAATAATTGAACCTGTTGATTCAACGAGAATACCAGGAACAATTCTTCTAACTATCGTTGATTCACAAAGAATACCGATAATCATGTTACACTAACACACACGATGATAGAGAAAAAACAGATTTTTTATAAACTTCAATAATCATTTCACCCATCTCTTACAAACATATAAAGAAACAAAGCAAAAGTCGAATAGTCCACAAAACATAAACAGGCCGAAAACTGGGCTAAATGTAAAGTTCAGCAGAATGTAAAAATAAGACAAAAACATAAATAACTCATAATATAATCCGTTTTTGGGCCGAAACAATGACCCAAACCGCCTACGGCTGTTTGTGAAAACGGGCTCCTCGCTCCGACGGTCGTTTTGACTGGTCACAGGCCCAAAACGGAGACTTCTAGCCCAACTTATGATCGTTTCAGTAAAGCCCCTTTTGATAAGCGATCTTGGGCCTTCAAAAAGGCTAGAGCTTGTTCATCCACACTTAGGCCAACATCATGGTGCCACCGCCTGCACAAATTTTATTTTCGTGTGTAACTTTTCCAAATCTTTCCGTTGATAGATCGTGGGCCCCGTAACTCTTTTCATAGCTCAAGTTATGTTCGTTTTAAGTTACCGTTATCTTGAAACTTCTCTTTTACATATCTTCACCTCCCGAGCTCCAAATTTCATCTTGTTTCTTTCTAAAAATATTCTTCACATTTCTATTACTAATACAATGATATCCCAAAAGCAACTCTATTTCTCATAATTTGACACGTAAAACATGAAAATAAAACCACCCAATCACACAGCGGGAACTTTAACCTGTGCATATCGCGGAGATGAACTTTTCCAGCGAGATTTGAGTTTGACACTTGGAAAAATTCCGAAGTGTTAGTCTTTTTCAACCTTTGGCTCTTTTCTTCATTTTCCACATGTTTCGATCACTTTTAGCATCCGCGCACCTATTAAACCACAAAATAACAAACCATAAACAAAAACTATTGAATCTAACCACAGATTTTACAAAAATAACCCTAAAGCACGAGCTAAAACATAATTGTTTTTACAACACATCATTTACGGTACAAAGTGATAAATTTTTGCGAAGTGTACGAAATGATAACAAACATTGATCTAGTGAATTAATGATTCAGATTAATGATAAATTTTTATAACTGAGCCCAGTATATAAGTCGAGCGATTGTTTAAGCTTGGATTGATTCGAGCTATTAACGAGCTTATGTACTTGAATACATTTGAGCTGCTAGGTGAGGTATACGAGAGTTGCTGAACATTGTAACTGAAAGAAGTAAATATGATAGGAAAAGTTAGTTAGAGGAGTTTTTAATGATATTCTAAGTCGGTGTATAATCAATTCATGGGGACAATACGGATATGCAAATGTTGCCCACAAAATTGGTATAACAAAGATAAATATAGAAAGTTTATTTGATATGCTCTGCTTCCACAAATGGCAACCGTAGCAGATCTACATCCATCCTAATTAATTCTCCCAACTCCCTTATTTACGTCAAGTGTTTGTTTAATCATTTAAACTAATTACGATTATTATTCTTAGCTCAGCTACATGATAAACCGATGATTAAAAAACTAATTACAATTATTTGAAAATCACATTCATTGCTGTTAGTTGATGCATTTATGCAGGGACCCACCTGTAGAATCCATGAATAATATGAGCTTATTTGTCATGCATGCACCCATATATATTTGATAACTAAGATTGGAGAAATTATTAAGATGGGGAGAAGCCCATGCTGTTCGAGTACAGGGTTGAATAGGGGTTCATGGACGGCTTCAGAAGACGAGATTCTCGGTGACTACATTAAACTTCATGGTGAAGGCAAATGGAGACAGCTTCCCTTGAAAGCAGGTACATACGACATATCTCATAGATGTGATGTATCATATCATATAAGAATCGATCTATCTACCTGCATGCATGCGCGCTATATGGGTACTATACATAGGGGGTGTGTGTGCATACGTAGGTACTATCCCTGTCTTAATTTGTTTGTACTTTGTAGGTTTAAAGAGGTGTGGAAAGAGTTGCAGACTCAGATGGTTGAATTACTTGAAACGGGTATTAAGAGGGGAAACATTTCTCATGATGAAGAAGATCTCATCATCAGGCTCCATAAACTCTTGGGAAACAGGTTTTTCAATTCAATTATCCTTGGTAGTTCTGTGTCATGAAATGATTTACATATATAACCCATGCCTTTTGAGGTTGTTTCTTGTCTGATATGATTGTGTATGCACGCGTGTGGACGTGTAGATGGTCGCTTATTGCTGGGAGGCTCCCTGGACGAACAGACAATGAGATAAAAAACTACTGGAACACGACACTAGCCAAAAAGCTGCATGAAAGTTGTTTGTCTCAAGAAGATAACCGTACAAAAAGGAAAGACCAAGAATGTGTGAATGAATCAAATGTGGTTGGAACCAAAGCAGTGAGATGCTCAAGAACACATTTCAGCCCACACCCACCACCAGCATCTAATGTTGTCGAGATTCAAGATCCTTCTAATTGTACAAAACCACCTGAAAATAATAATGGTAATGATGAATCAAGTATCGGTCTTGCTGTGAATGGTTACATTGGAGGAGGTGGTCTTTTGAATTTGGATTTCACGGATTCGTTCAACTTAAATGATGACATGGTGAAAGGAGATGATATGATGTCGGGCTCTTCGACTTCGACTGGTATGGATGCAACACAGTCACATGGGCCAATTCTGGAGTATCTTACTTCAATTGGGGGACAATGGATTATGGATTGAATTTTGTTTACTAGTTTCATATTTTTCTACTGTTGAATTAATCAGCAATGCACCCATGACTATGATACTATGCTTTTAAGACGACATATTTGGATATATAATAAAATCAGAATAATATTGTTACACTTGCATTAACATCAGCTCGCTAGTTTTTTTTTTGGTTTTTTTTTTTTTGTCTAGTGGTGATTGTGAACCAAACTAAACAATTATATATTTCTTTTGAATTCTTTCTCATCCATAAGAACAGATTGAAGGGGCGTGTTTAGAATTACTTTCTTTCATCTTATTATAATTTTTTGAAATGAACATAAGTAATTACAATGATGGTATCTCCAATTTTGAACACCCCAAGCTAACATTGCATTAGTCTTGCAGCCCGGATGCCGAATTCAATATCGTACTTGTCATATTTAAATCCAATGATTCCAGCCAAAAGTATGAAACGTGAGGAATGTATTAGTATCAACTAAGAATATGTATCACAAGATGTATACTTTTGAAGACGAGGAAATGCATTTAAAAACAAGAGGTGGGCGATGCTTATCAATACATTTTGTGACGGGTTATTGACAAATCACAGGTTAGAAGAAGCAAATCACGGGTTAGAAGAAGCAAATCACGGGTTAGAAGAAGCAAATCACGGGTTAGAAGAAGCAAATCACGGGTTAGAAGAAGCAAATCACGGTAGAAGAAGCAAATCACTTGGACAACCGCCGAATATTGGACAAGGATCTTTCCTAACAAGTCTGCCAGCGGTGGATTATGCGTTGCAATATGATATTTATAACAGTTTTTTTTAGGTATATAGATTGCTTGCCCAAGATCCAAGTAATAGAATATGATGGTTTTCCAGGAAAGATATTTTGATTATGTTCAGATTATTTTAACCATGTTCAAATTCAACGGGAAATTAATTTTTCATGTAAACTCGTAATTTTATACTTTGCTTGATGTTGCTGTCGTATCACGGCATCACAAATTATTGTTGTTTCGTGTATCCATTCACTAGACAATGGCGTAGCCATGCTCTTCTTTGTGCATGACAAGTTTCAAGTTTGCTGAACGTGGAGTGAAGAGTGAAAGCCTAAGTCATCAAAATATATACAGACGACCAAAAATAATTAACAGACTTTAGTTTTAGTTACCTTTTGGATTGCAGAATTGTTAATGCTTTAAAGACTTGGAATCTTGAATTTGTGAACTTATTTACGTATGAATGATGCTTAGTTGCAGAGTTTGACTGTGAATTGCATTTGCAAACGCCCCCCCATCAAAAATGAGAATGGTCTCCTATTGAATTTGAGTGCCTTTAAACTAGAAGAAGGTGTGCCTCTTGAAAAAAAGTTCAACCTTTATTCACACTTTGAGCATCTTTTGACTTCCTGTTGATCTCTTTCACAGCTGAAACAAACTCATGCTCTCCTCCTCGCTAATGAGTAATGAATCTCATAAAAGTCCACTCGTATTAACAAAACTCATCAGCAAGGTGGTTTCTTTGTCAACGACATGGACCATGCCTGCAACTTGTTGACACAGTGCCCCACATAGATGTTTTCCTCTCAACACTTTGATGAGGAGTTATTCTTTCCAAGTCCTTGTGAAGAAGCTATATTTACTTACAGTAGCATGTGTTGATGTGTTTTGTTGCCCAATAGTTATACTCACGTGGTTAGATGATGTGTGTAACACCCCAACCCGAGTAGGAATGACGTGTCACACAATCAGTAATCAGAGTTTCATGAATGATAAAATTTAAGTACTAAGAAACATCTAAATCCTTACAAAGGTCCAAACAAATCAAATAAAGTCTTAAGATTAAAACACTAATAAGTCTAATTAATTCAAAAGTTCCCATCCTAACTCTTGAGTTAACTCTCTTCACTCGTTCCCTTGAGCCCCTTGAGCATCTGTTATAAACATAAGAGGAACCAACAAAAGAAAACACGGCTGAGCCAAAGAATGCTCAGTAACGAAAGTAAACAATAGCAATACAATGATCAATAACGATAACAATAAGATGATCAAATAGAAATCAAATAATAATGATCATCTAGAAAGGAATACCCATATGAGCCGATAACAATAAACAATTAACAATATGTACATTAGTTGCAGTTCTAATGCACCAATATGTGAGATAAGAATGTGGGCACACACACCTAACCATCTCACCAATAACAATAACAATGATATCCTAGGATCGATCCATACACCTCCTTTAACACTAATCAATAAGTGCAACAACTTAGCACATAACTATAATGTAGACGCCGTGGTCTAATCGCTCTGCCACAGATAGAGCACGTCACTTGTGCCACAATGACGCCCTATGTCCCCATAGGTGGATGTGCTCGGGTATGGAGGTCAAATATACGATACAATCGAACCAATATAACACAATAAGTTATGCTAAGGTTCATAACCCTTGTGAATTATCACTAACCATAACTAATAATCAATAATATTGGGAGCATGCGATGATGAGTACAAAGCAATTTAATCTTATCGCATGCAAACAATGCCAACTATACGATTCAACACTTGTAACAACAATATAGATTTCAACAATTACATCACGATTTCAAAGATAGAGAACACGAAAAAGAGGTATTCATGCTACGAGAGAGGAAGGGTCGGAATCCGTACCTTAACCTATACGTGAATCGAGCAATTGCCGACGTCTAAGGGCCTACATATAATTAGTAATTAAATTTAGATTTTTGAATGAGTTTTTATTGTTTAATTTATTAATTATTTATTTTAATAACTTAATACAAAACTTATTTTATATTCTTTAAATATTAGATTATTACACCGCCATGTATTTTGATTACCTTGAAGATTAAGGTTACAACATGAGTAGAAATCATTTAGTTTATGTATATAACGATTATATAATCTGTTTTCCATACGACCTTGGATAATAATAATAAAAATAATTATTTAAGTAATTTATATTGTAAAAAAAATAAACTAGTTTCACAACAACACTTTTTCCATGTTTCATTTTTTTACACGTATATACCTATTATTTTTCTTCCTTTTTGTGCATGGCCTGTGTATCATACCATAATAAAGAAATCAATTCATTTGAACAACATGCTCTGTTTCATGCTTGTTCATCAAAGTATATTTATTTTAGTTTTTATTCAAAATCTCTTTCATTTAACCCAACATGAAGTACTTAAGTTGTATAGAAAGACATTAGGTACCTTGTATTGTGATCGGAAGCCGGTGTCAGTTACAATAGCGTCCGGAACTACTTGAACAAATTTTAACAGTCAAGAAAAATGGTGATGCTTGGGCGGAATCTATCGACGGAAACTTTCAAAGCCTTCAAATATTTTGCAGTTTAAAATCGAGTGTTATATACTATATTATCAAGTTATGAACAAGAAAAGAGGCTATCGAATGGAATCGTAGAGTTTAATTTTACCTTTCTTTGAACGTGGTGGGACCGATAGGATTTGGTGTGCGTTTCGACGTCAACAAGACCCCTTGTCGTGCATAATTAACGGAAGTTCCGAGCGTAGCGCTTTTCACAGTAGCATCGGGGAGGTATTGTAAACTCTACGTTTAATAGCGGTGGTATGGAATCAAGAAGACGGAGAGAGCAAAAAAATTGATTTGGATGTTTAGATGGTGTCGTATGATAAGATAATTTTTTTTTGTTGAGAGTTTATAACCAACTCATAACTCATGTAAAGATTTTATTCCTTTAATTTCGATTGATTAGTTACCAAATAAGAAGAAAGTTTTGAATAAAGTTCGTTGACACCACAGTATTATCGTAAAAAAAGAAAAAGAACGTGGGTTTTGATCGTTGGACATGCTTATCATTTGTAGAATTATTATTATTATATTTAATTATTTATTATTATTATTATCCTTATTATTATTAATAATTAATTAATTAATTAATTATGAATATCTCAATGTGCCATTCTGTGGGAAGAGAAACAAGTTCAATATAATGCAATTCAGAATGATTTTGATGTGGATGTGTACATTCAGAGCTCGTTGCTTATAATGTATGCCCAAAATGGGAGACCTTAGATTCTCAACTCTGGGACTAAACCAAATATTGTAACCATTGTTAGTGTCCTTCGTGCTTGTGCAGATTAAAATATTTAATCCTAAAAATGTATTTAATAGTTTCAATAATAGAAATTAGTGTCACGGACTTCAAAATCAAATATTGGTGCGTATGCATCTCATTGAAACGGGAAAGAAGCAATTCAGCACTCTTCAAAGATGATAGATGAAGATCTAATTGCCTTACAATTATTGCTGTTTCAATAGCTTGCAGACATTCGAGGCTTGTAGACAAAGGGAGAAAGCATTTTAGAAGCACGCCAAATGGCTATTTTATCCTTCCTGATACAGAGCATTGTACTTCTATGATTGATCTTCTTGGTCGTCATGGTAGATTTTTGAATCCATTGAGAATATGCCAATTGAGCCTAGTTTGGATGTCTGTGGAGCTTTGCTTAGTGCCATTTGGTAACTGTGACACAAAAGCTTTGCCAACTCAGCCCTCAAAATGTTAGTTTCATATGATATGTGATTATGACTTTTACTCAAGTGACGAAAATCATGCAGATTTCACCTTGTTATGTAATCATAACCATTAGTTTGCCTTGATCGCACATAGAAGTGTAATCCGTTAGTTTTCAAGATCAGTTTGTCATTTTCTCGAACTCTCATTCATCTTTACCTTCACCAAAGTACACAACACAAATCACACATCTGCAGCCTAAACATTGCCATGAAAACCCACATCTGATTTGTTTCATATGATATGTGACTATGTTCTTCCAGAATCACCCAAACCAATGCTTGTCTCAGATCTCCTGAGCATCAAAAGAGTCCATCTTTCCTTGCAAAACAGCAAGCAATTGAGCAGCATCCAAGTAAAACCATATGATTTGTTTCTTCTGTATTCAACAGCCTCTTTGATATAAGTATAAACATAGATATATGAACAGTAATTGTATTCTGATAAAGATCAAGCATGGTTTGAAAATACTATATTCTGTTTTCAAACAATTAAGGAGCATAGTGAACCAAAAAAGATTTTACATAATTGTTCCATAAAAACAAGATCAAGTAATCAATAAGAGAAAATAATTACAGAGATTCAGAAACATATTGTATACAAAACCTACCACTTAAGGATATATATCATCCTCCTTTGAGAACCGATGGGTTAAAATGGTCTCGATTCTGTCAAGTGATGCTTCTAATCGCCCAGAGTTCATGTTAAATAATGCTTCACCAGTCCCCACAGCACTACAAATGCCACAAATTTTTGAACTTCAACTTTGATATCAGCTATTTAAATTCTGAGGAAAAGTAAATACAGAAACTATGTGTATTTTACCCTGTAAATTCTGGAAGAACATAGTCAGCCCTCCATCCAAAACGAAGATCTACACCAGGGCACAAACCAAGAGATGTTTTGTTCCGGATTCTAGATACACCATCTCCACCTAAACAACTTGTAAGCTTCCATTTCCAGCCGGTTGCATGCGATTGAAAACTATGACCTATCCCTACCTGCAAGAGAATATAAGTGTGTTTGTGTTCAGATGAGTGGGAAGATACATGAGACGGATCACACACATGTATGTATAGTTGATTAAACCTGAAGGTTTAGGAATTTGGTTATTGGGATCTTCTTGGAAACAAGGCGCACATCATGATGTAAAGGCGCGTATATAAATTTCCATCTTCGATCATCTGATAAAGGCTTCAAAACCAGCTTTCCCAGACACTCGTTGATCGGGGAATTGTAAAACTGGACCAAAATCACACGTTAAAAACATTATACCATGTTTATTATTGAGAGCATACTACATTTGCTGATATATATATATATCTCTGTCTCATTGGTTTTACCATTACATGCTTTCAGTAACTTCATACAACAGTTTTATGAATATGAAATGAGGAACAAGCTGCATATCAGGCTTAAGTATATAAAACCAGATACATCAATGATATCAAACACCTTACCAGTAATTTCTACTAGTCTTGCTGCTAACGCATTATCATTATGATTATTACAAATAACAACAACAAGTGAAAATTGTTGGTGATCTAATGAAAGAAATAGTAATTGATTAGCATTGCATAAGAGCTTAGGTAGTTAGGTTACCTCCAAATTAAGTCCAACTCTAAACCCTTGAATTTCTTCCCTGAACTTTAGAAACAATTCTGAAGGCATTAAATCTATGGTGTATAACTCATCCCATGATTTGGGTTCTTGTCCCGACTCCATCTTCTTCAAGAGAAAAGCAATAACATCAACAATTCACTCAACACAAGAGAAAATCCCTCAATCTCCAATTTTTGCAGAACAAAAACATATGCTTAAACAACAAAATCAAGAGTCTTGAAGAGATTCTTGGGAGAAGAACATCAAAATAACTTGAAAGTTGTAATACCTGCTGCTGCTACTGCTACTGCCCGGTGGTGAGGAAGGATATGATGATTCTGTTCTGCGAGCAAAGAACAAATTTTGGGAAACTGAGTCTTACGCTTTCCATAATTATCTTTACGTGGGCTTCTTAATCTGATATGGGCTCAGCCCAAAACTACAACGATAGAGCCAGGCCTAATTTTTTTAATTACGAATCTTCTACTCATTTAAGTCTTAACGCTCTGTTGTTCCCGAGTTTTATTTAAGAAGAGAAATGAAAGGAAATAAATGGAAAGTAAAAAATAGTTGTGTTCCTGAGTTTTTTTAAGGAATGAAATGAAAGAAAACAAAAAAAATTTGTGTTTTCGAGTTTTTTAAAGGAAGGAAATGAAAAGAAACGAAAGGAAAATTTTCAGTAATTTCCCTTTCTAACTTTGAACTCTGGAACACGAAAATTTAAAACGTCCTTTCTTTTCTTTCTATTTCTTTTCTCTCTTTAATTTATTTTCTCTCCTTAATTTTTTTTTCTTCATTCAATTATGTCGTTAATTTCCTTTCACTTGTTTTCTTTTCTTTTCTTTTCTTTCGTTTATTAATCTCGGGAACACAACGTAAGAGTTAATCTCAAGATATTCAAATAAGATGGTTTTACAAGGCTTTGTCTTCATCAACTAGCAACCTCACTGTTCGAGTCATGGCTAATTATTAGCCAGGTGTTATAGCAGCGCAGCACAAGATCTTCAATATTAAGCTATAAAAGTCTTTTTTTCCAGCGAACGAAATGATTTTATTAAATCAGAAATCAAGAACTAGCAAGCTGTTGGGAATACGACAACCATCCACCGAAGCCTGCCTTCTTATTCTTAGAGATTGTACTTTGAAAATTTTACAATCTTCGCAATCAATGGAGCTTACGTTTGACCGGATGATAAGAAATCCACAAAAATGTTGTATCTTTAATTTCCTCTTTCCAAGAGACTTGTTCTCTCCTGTAAACATCCTACGGTCCTATATGTTGCATATGGTTACAAAATGTGCACGTGTGCATGTGGAGTATCATGTGCAAGTGGATGGGTCTCACATATCTATCTTTTAGTTGCTTAAAATAAGGGTTTGCATACCCACGTAGGAGTCAGTTCACTTTACATGGTCATGTTTGTCCTTTTCTTTTGGTAGGTTAGCTAGTAGTGGTAGAGTGGAGAAGTGGTCCAGTAAGTTTCTATTTTTTCGTTCAGATTGTTGGTTTGTAAGCCTATTTATAGGCATGCTAGTTTGTTCTTTGGGATTATTGAATTTGAAGAGATTTGTTCCTCCGATTTACTCATACCACCTTACAAGTGGTATCAGAGCAAACACACTTTATCATTCATTCTCAAAAAAAAACAAGCATTTCCATGGCGGCTGAAGGTAGCAGTTCTCAAGCACCCATCGTCCCGAAGTTTGATGGTGATTACGATCACTGGAGTCTCGTGATGGAGAACTTGTTGCGTTCCAAAGAGTACTGGGGTGTCATCGACCCGGGTTTCACTGAACCTGCGCCGTCGACAGAACTTACTGATGCGCAACGACAGACTCTGGCTGATCTCCGGCTGAAGGATTTGAAAGCTCGAAATTTCTTGTTTTACTCCATTGACAAGAACATTTTGAGAACAATCACACAGAAGGCCACTGCAAAACAACTGTGGGATGCGATGAAGGTTAAGTATCAAGGGAATGCACGGGTGAAGAAAGCACAGTTGCAGCGCCTGCGGAGAGAATATGAAATGCTGGAGATGAAGACTGGTGAGTCGGTTACCGACTATTTTGGACGCGTGATGACTGTCTCCAATGCGATGAGTTCGGTTGGGGAGGACATGCCGGAGGTCAAGAATGTTGAGAAGGTTCTGCGAACCTTGACTGAGAATTTCAATTATGTGGTTTGTTCGATCAAGGAGTCCCAAGACATTGATACACTCTCTGTTGACGAGTTGCAAAGTTCGTTGCTCGTTCACGAACAGAAGTTGAAGCCTCGATCCACCGATGAACAAGTCTTGAAGGTTGAGAATGACCTCGGTTCGGGAAGAGGCCGTGGTAGGGGTCGTGGGTCCTCTTATCGAGGTCATGGCCGAGGTCGGGGGAGGGGACGTGGGGAGTCCACCGTTGAGTGTTATCGATGTCACAAACTCGGCCATTTTCAGTATGATTGCCCGGAGAATGAACGAGCCGCAAACTATGCCGAGTTTGATGACTCCGAAGAATTGGTTCTCATGGCTCAGGTTGAAGAAGTGGACCGTCCTCTCAACGGGACATGGTTCCTTGATTCGGCCTGCTCCAACCACATGACGGGAATGAAAGGGTGGTTCGTCCAACTTGATGAAAGCTATCAGAACACGGTACGTTTGGGTAATGATTTACGTTTGGAGGTGAAAGGGCTTGGTGATATACGGTTTGAGGTTGGTGGACGGGTGCATGTTGTGACAAGTGTGTACTACGTACCCGCTCTAACCTCGAATCTTCTCAGTATCGGGCAGTTGCAAGAGAAGGGTCTCACCGTGACCGTGCAACATGGGGAGTGCAGGCTTTATCATCCAACCCATGGTTTGATCCTTACGTCCCTTATGACGAAGAATCGCATGTTTCTTGTTCGTGCAAGCATGCAACCATTTCAACCAGGGTGTTTCAAAGTTGAAGAGGAGAATTCTACCCAGTTGTGGCATCGACGTTATGGACATGTGAATGCTAAAGCCATCCGCACCATGCAGTACAAGAAAATGGTGCACGGCCTACCTTTCGTAACTGGGAAGACAAAGGTTTGTGAGGTTTGCAATCTTGGGAAACAACAACGGGACGTCATCCCAAAACGAAGCACCTGGCGGGCACAAGAACCTCTCGAGCTTATTCACACTGATTTATGCGGGGCCATCGATCCACCTTCCAGAGGAGGTAAGAGATATGTACTGGTTTTTATCGATGACTATTCTCGCAAGTCATGGCTGTATTTTCTTGCTGAGAAAGGGCACTCTTTCGAGTTTTTCAAGAAGTTCAAGGCTCTCGTTGAAAATGAAAGTGGGAAACGAATTAAGTCTATGCGAAGCGATAGGGGAGGGGAGTTTACATCGAATCGTTTCAATGAATTTTGTGAGGGGAATGGTATTCGAAGACAACTTACAGCGGCATACACGCCGCAACAGAATGGAACCGCTGAACGACGAAACCGAACCGTAATGAACATGGTTCGAAGTTTGCTCATGGAGAAGAGATTACCAAAGGATTTTTGGGCAGAGGCGGCAACTTGGGCTTGTCATATTTTAAACCGATGCATCACCAAGGCACTAGATGAAGGTGTTCCAGAAGAGAAGTGGTCAGGTAACAAACCTAATGTTGATTATTTTCGTGTATTTGGATGTATTGGGCATGTACACATACCCTCACAATTCAGATCAAAGCTTGATAAGAGATCCCACAAGTGTATTTTTCTTGGTATAAGTGTTGAATCCAAGGCCTATAAAATGTACGACCCTGTTTCAAGAAAGGTGGTGATAAGTAGGGATGTAATTTTTGAGGAAGAAAGTAGATGGGATTGGTCAGAAAAGGAGGTACAAGGGGAGCTCCTAATTCCAGATGATGGTGACCATTCAAGCCAAAATGCAGTCCATGAGGGGCCCACTTTAGCGCAGGAAGGTACTTCTTTGGAACCACAAAATATTGAGCCATGTGATAATGTGCAGGAGGTATCACGTGAAAGTGATAACTCAACCACAAATGAGAATGAAGTGACGGTTCGAAAGTCCTCTCGCACTATAAGACCACCGGTTTGGATGGAAGATTACCACATAGACGAGGAATCTTTGGAAGAAATAGAAGAGGAGGCTGGGTTTGCACTCTATAGTTCATCGAATGACCCAACCACTTATGAAGAAGCTAAGGGTGATCAACGATGGGTGAAGGCAATGGTTCAAGAGTTGGATTCCATTGAAGAAAATCATACATGGGAGTTGGTTAAGGCGCCAACTGATGCGAAGCCGATCGGTTTGAAATGGGTTTTCAAGACGAAATATAATGAAGACGGGAAGGTTGACAAGTACAAAGCTCGGCTCGTAGTAAAAGGTTATGCTCAGCGAAAGGGTTTAGACTACGAGGAAGTTTTTGCCCCGGTGGCTCGGTGGGACACGATTCGATCTATGATGGCATTAATGGCTCAAAAGAGATGGGTCATATACCAACTTGACGTCAAGAGTGCGTTTCTCTATGGCGAACTGAATGAGTTGGTATATGTGAAGCAGCCGAAGGGTTTTGAGAAGCAGGGGGAGGAAGACAAAGTTTACAAGTTAAACCGTGCTCTCTACGGATTAAAACAAGCGTCGAGAGCATGGTTTATACGTTTGGAAAATTATTTCATCAAAGAAGGGTTCACCAAGAGCCAATATGACCACACTTTGTTCATTAAAAAAAGAGGCGATGGAATGGTTCTTGTAAGTGTTTACGTTGATGACCTTATATATGCAGGAAATGATGGAGTTTTGTGTGAGGATTTTAAAAGATCCATGCAACAAGAATTTAAGATGACAGACCTAGGGAAGATGCACTATTTTCTGGGAGTGGAAGTGCACCAAAAGGAAGATGGTATTTTTGTTAGCCAAAGGAAGTATGCAAAGGAAGTTCTTGAGCGGTTCAATATGTGGGAATGCAAGCCTGTGAAGAATCCCATAGTCCCGGGTACGGTTTTGACAAAGGAAGGTATGGGAAAGGAAGTTGAAGCTGGAATGTACAAGAGGTTAGTTGGGAGCTTGATGTATCTCACGGTAACAAGACCAGATATCGCCTACTCGGTGTCACTTATCTCTCGTTACATGTCAAGCCCAAGAGAACAACACTTGCTGGTGGCTAAAAGAATTTTGAGGTATTTGAGAGGTACGTACGATTACGGTTTGATGTATAAGAATGGGTTCGGTGATGGGTTACAAGTATTCACGGATAGTGATTACGCTCGTGACTTGGAAGATCGTAGGTGTACATCTGGGTATGTTTGTTTGTTAGGGGGGGCTGCTGTGTGTTGGAGATTGAGGAAACAAGACATAGTTACGTTATCGTCGACCGAAGCCGAGTACGTAGGAGCTACTGCATGTGCACAACATTGTGTATGGTTAAATGGGTTGCTTAATGATCTCGGGTGTGAGCAGGAGGTTCCAATAGAAGTGTTTTGTGACAACAGCTCTACTATCAAGTTATCAAAAAACCCGGTGATGCATAGAAGAACTAAACATATCGACGTACGTTTTCACTACCTTCGAGAACTTGTTACAAACGGGTTGATCAAGCTTGTGTTTTGTGGGACAAAGGATCACTTGGCCGATGCAATGACGAAGCCAATGAAGTTGGATGATTTTCTCAGGTTCAGGAAGATGTTTGGAATTGATAAACTGGAAGTGTGATACTGTCCAGTTTAGGGGAGTGTTTGTTGCATATGGTTACAAAATGTGCACGTGTGCATGTGGAGTATCATGTGCAAGTGGATGGGTCTCACATATCTATCTTTTAGTTGCTTAAAATAAGGGTTTGCATACCCACGTAGGAGTCAGTTCACTTTACATGGTCATGTTTGTCCTTTTCTTTTGGTAGGTTAGCTAGTAGTGGTAGAGTGGAGAAGTGGTCCAGTAAGTTTCTATTTTTTCGTTCAGATTGTTGGTTTGTAAGCCTATTTATAGGCATGCTAGTTTGTTCTTTGGGATTATTGAATTTGAAGAGATTTGTTCCTCCGATTTACTCATACCACCTTACACTATACTTCCAAACACACCCCAACCTTCCCACTCATACCACCATCATTATCTTCTTCATCTTGTAACTTTGAGCAGATTTGTCAAAAGCTTTCAGGATGATAAGAAACCGAAAAACCGACACCAATAGGAAACCGACTGTTTGGTTTGATGATCTTTTAAGAGCCGATTTTACGCCCTCGTCAATTTCTAAGTTAATCGCCCTCGTCAATTTCTAAGAATTCTCAGATCCTCCACTCTATCCCCCTCCTGTTTTTTTCTTAGTTTTTAAGTTAATCGCCCTCGTCAATTCTCCTCTTTGTCAACTTTCTTTCTTCTGCTAAAAACACTAAACTATTAATACTACTCAGGGCCTTATTATAGCCATCTTCTTCTTCATCTTCTCTTTAGATCTCCAACTTTTAATCTTATCTTTTAGAAATTTTAGCACCCCACAAATGGAAAACAACTCCCTCTAGTAACCATCCTCTTGATTCCAAACTGAATTAACAACTTCATCCAGACTCGCTTTAGATAACCAGGAATTACAAAACCGAAAAGGACATGGACCATAATCTAAGTTCTTTGTAAAAATAATAAGAGGGCAATGATCAGAGACTTTCCTTGGTAATGCTTTCTAAATGGTTGAATTCCATTTATTCATGAACTCCACATTAACCAAAGCTCTGTCTAACTTACTCAGCTTTGACCCATTCCCCGACGTATACGTAAATTTCATGTATTAATCTAATAATCTTCATACGTTAAAAAAAAGTAACCAAGGGGACATGTGAAAGCACTAGTCATCACATTTCTTCTTAAAAAAAATTCTCGGTCATGTCTTTTATTAAATAATTACATTAATTACTAATAAGTTGTATAATTTTATTTAATTTAAAGAAAGTTTTGTAATTTAAGAAATAGAATTTATATAATGTTACTATTGAAGATATAGAATTTTATAGAATAAAATTTTTTTCTAATGTGACAATGTTTTAAAAAATATGAATTATTTTAGAATGGATGTTTTATAAAGTATTTTTTTATAAATAAAAGGTATTTGAAAATGAGAGTTATAATAAGGATGTGTTACTTTGAAACAAAATGATTATTTTTTTGGAAAAAATACAAAATATAAAAACAAGCGTTTAAAATTTTGATATAATTGTTTTATTATTTATAATCCTTACTCATATATAATTTTAATAATATCTTATTTTTGAATATTATTCTATAATATTAATAAATTTTATTGTGTTTAATATTTTAGAGTTAATCTCGGTTTTCATCCCCGGGTTTTGCAAATTGTCTCCACTTGAGTACCAACGTTTATTTTGTCTCCATTATTGGCCTGAGTTTTACGAATCGTTTCTATTTTTGTCCTTTTGACTGACGGTGTTAACATTTTTGTTAAGTGGGTGTTAAAAAGACCAAAATACCCCTCCACCTCCTTCACTTTCAAAACCAGCTAGACCTCACCACCTCCCTCCTCTCCTCTCTGATTCCACTACCGCCGCCTCCTCCACCAACCCCTCCTCCCTCAACACAACCCTAACACAATCCATCACACCTTTGTACGGACTCCCACTTCCCAACTGTAGCCTCTGCTTCACCATATCCATCATAAACACCGCGTCACTCGCCACCATCGCCACCACCCCCGTTGCCGCGTGGGCGGCGGGGTTATTAGGGTTCTATCGTGAATAATTCTCCTTACACATCTCGTAAACCGTGAAATACGCCGCGTGAGCCGGATCGGCGGCGGGCCCCATGGCTTCGATCCCGCGGTAGAGCCCGGTCGGACCGTCGGACTTGAGAATCGAGTGAACCACTTGCCGGAGACTCACTGATTTGATGGGGCATGAGCCTAATACTTGCATACGAGTCTTGATTGTGTTGATTTTGAACATCGCCATGTGTTCCACCATGCCAGCGATGGAGCCGGCGATCATGAACTGCCAGAAGTGGAGGCCGTCGTGCGACGGCGACACGGTGGTTGTTGGGTGGTAGTCCGATGGCTGTGGGATCGGAATTAGGTTGGAGTTTTTGAATTATGCTGCCTCCGTCGTTGCCATTGAGGGGAATGATGGTGATTTGGTGAAGGTGGTGGGGTCCAGCTAGTTTTGAAAGTGAAGAAGGTGGAGGGGTATTTTAATCTTTTTAACATCCACTTAACAGAAAATGTTAACACCGAAAGGATGAAAATAGAAACGATTTGCAAAACTCAGGTCAATAATGGAGACAAAATAAACGTTGGTACTCAAGTGGAGACAATTTACAAAACCTAAGGACGAAAACCAAAATTAACTCAATAATTTATATAATTTGTGTAATACAATAATTTTTTTAACAACAAATGTACGATCCTGTTTCAAAAGATAGGTGTTATCTTAATCGAGTCCACCTATCCGTATCTCAACCGGGACATCACCCTAGTCCCTTAAAAAAAAAACTTATTGCTAAAAAAACCACTGACTAAACTCTAAAGATTTTAGTTAAAGTGAGACTTAAAACATGACCTTTCCTTATTTAATTACTATTGTATTGTGTAATAGAAAAGTTATTAAACTAATAATAATAATAAAAGAGTGAAAGATAGATTCCTTTCATAGTCTCATGTCATGTGATCAAGCACTTTCAACTCCTATCAAATACAAACAAATTTGTTTAATCCAACTTCTATAGTAAAATCCAAATACAATACCTTTAGGTTTGGTCAGCAATCAGAAAACCCAATTGGACCACGTTGACCAGATTGTACCATGTCATTTCACTTTTTATAAAATTAAAACCATTAGTAATTTTTTTGTGTGGTCCTTGCCTGTAAAACAATAATTAACCGTTCATTTTGGTATATCATAATACTTCATCAATATTTTAAGGTTTATTAACATATCTTATTATTAAAAAAAGAATATATCAAACTTAACTTCATTTTTTCTTCACGTGATTAAGATTTCATTCAACCCTCAATGCATCACGTATATTATCAATATTACGAAAAAATCAGGATCATTTCTATAAATCAATAGAATAAATTTAAAATTTTTGAAAATTAATTGACAAAATACTAGGGGAAAACCACATTAAATAACAATTTAAGTGTTAAAAAATCAATAAAAGATTTTTTTAAACTAAACTTTTATAATATTTGGTAAATAATTTTATAAAAATTTTGTATTAAAAAAATCCTAAGCGAGTAGTGACATTTTGGTAATTATTGGCGAGGAATTAATGGAACATGTTAACGAGGAACCACTGAAATTGCGACACGTCAGCAAGGAATTATGTAAATCTTTCGCCCAGTCACCTTTTCAACGAGGAATTATGTAAATCTTTCGCCCAGTCATCTTTTCAACGAGAAACCACTAACATTTCGACACGTCAACGAGGGATTATGTAAATCCCTCTCCCAGTCACCTTTTTAGCGAGAGATTATGGATTTTTCTCGCCCACGTGACGAGAAATGAACACGTGACTCGTTTTTATTGTTTGTTTTTGTTTTGTAAATTTATTTTTCAATGGTTATAATGGTAATTTAATTTGGTCAAATGTTTATTTTAGTAATTTTTCTTAAAATTAAATAGTTCAAAAACGTTACAAGATAGAGTAGAATAAGGCAATAAAAAGAAGTCCATTTAATTTATATATCGATAGTCTGGTTATATATAAAACAAAATTGGTACGTATATTTTAGTCACGAGAAAAGTGTACGATCGGAAAAAGCTGAGTGGGGGTGAGAAAAGTTTAAATACCATCTTCCTTCCATACTCCTCGACAGTAGCAGGCTTAATGCTTGCACTCTTTAACACGTCAACTTAAAATTATTGAGCATGTTCTTTTTTTATTCACATCACATACCACATATCTATATTTTATGTAAGGATATTCCTAATGGACAATCAAATAAACTTTTTAATTAGTTTTCCGAAATTATTGAAACAATTGGTACATTAAAACAAAAGAAAGATAATAGAATTATCTTAGTTTATTGTTACAAGCATAAGTTATGAGAAACTATTATTTGCAGCATTTCAATGGTAAGTTTAACTAGAGAAAAAGACAAAGATAAATATGTAAATGTATTTAACATATTCTCAAAATGTATTTTTAGTTTTAAGAATTGTGATTATAATAGTAAATCCAAGTGTAATGTAAACTTGATTGGGGGTCTTATGTTTTTTCTCCAAGTACATAGAAGTACTTGGATTTTTAAGGTTTTACCTCATACCACTCATCTCTCGTATATAGTATATATATATATACCATGATCAATCAAATACTTTGTCTAATTTAACTATATATCTCGGTCAAATAGCAAGCATACACCCCTGCTAGCTAGAATGCTATCATTGTTACTCTACCATCATGTGGTTGTCATCGTCCACCGGTCACCTTTATACATATATATATACCTTTCAAGTAAATGTTCGTAACGGCGTATTGTGGTATGGCTAATCATCTCGTGTAGGTGCTTTATATATTGATTATTATTATTATGATGAAAATAATATACCAATAATGAAGATTTAGAAATTGAATTGAATTGTAAAATATATATATATTTGATTATATTTGCGGAGTGAAATAAGGTAAAAAAGTAGATGAGGGTTGAGAAGGCGACAAAAGGCACCTCCTTGATATATCGTTTGCATGCGTCATCTTCATCCTTGAATTGCTTATAACATATATGTGTATGAGTGTGTGTGTGTGTATATACTATATATAAGCCATCCAGACCCAGACCCAGAGCCACCTCAGTGCTTGCAACAATGGCGCTAGTGCAATGCCTCTGGTTTCTAGCAGCCCTCCTCACCCTCGAAGCATCATCAGCAGCATCATCAGCAGCATCATCAGCAGCATCATCAGCAGCATCATCAGCAGCATCATCCGCATCATTGACAGCGAAGCAGACCTACATTGTCCAAGTGAAACATCCTGAACCACATGACACATGGCACCTGAGCCATCTCCAGTCTCTGACCTCCGCCACCCCAGACGCCCTCCTCTACTCGTACACCACCGCCTACAACGGCTTCGCGGCCTTCTTGGACCCACACCAAGCTCAAGCCCTACGGGATTCACCCTCCGTCCTCGGAGTTTACGAGGACACCCTTTATCACCTTCACACCACCCGCACCCCTCAGTTCTTAGGGATCGATAACACCGATTTCACCTCCTTCTCATCCGGACACCGACAGCAGGACAACAACATTCTTAACAACGTCGACGTCATCATCGGCGTGCTTGACACAGGCGTTTGGCCGGAGCTGAAGAGCTTCGATGATTCCGTGATGCCCCCCGTGCCGCCCAGGTGGCACGGTCACTGCGAACAAGATGACGATTCCAAGCCCATTGCATGCAATAACAAGCTCATCGGGGCCCGCAAATTCTACAATGGCTTCCGAATGGCATCCGGTACCTTAAATTACTTATTAGTTATTAATTATATTTACTTGATCACACAAATACAATCTCATCATTCATATCATACCGCCCATTTTTCTTTTCCTTTCAAAACACCTTTTCATTATTATTACTATTAACTAGTAAACATTCATTTATACTTATACCACGTTATTATCCTCTTTATTACACCGATTAAATAAATATATTATTAAATACTTACAATTGTTTTTTATTTTCTTAAAAAGTCTAATTTTAATAAGATATATTAAGTGGGTGTTTAGCAAACAAAAAAGTATTTTTTTTTACTTTTTGGAGGGGTAAAATAACAAAACATCTCTCTAAAAAAGTTAAAAAATCAAAACTTTTTAACTTTTTTGGAAGGGTATTTTGGTTTTTCTACCTCTCCAAAAGTCATAAAATTACTTTTTTTATTTGCCAACATGGCCTAATTTTAAAAAATCCAGATGAGAGAGAAATAAAACAATTAATAAACTTGATTTTTAGTAAGAAAGAAATTAGTTTTAGTTTTTAAATTATTATATATTCTTTTGAAGGGAAAAATAATATAAAAATATCTAAAATAATGATAAATGACAAAAAGATAAGTTAAAATAATGATAAATGAAAAAATAAAACTTACTTTATTTGATCGTAAAAACTTGCACTTCCTCTCGACATTACTATAATTTTATTTATCAAGAATTAATTAATAATATCTATGTCACATGTTTGAATCATTTTAGTGTTTACAAGTTATTTTCTTATAACCGATACATAATCATTTTAGGTTGGTTCGAAATATTAAAACATAGATTAGAAACATAGAAACATATTGAAAATGGTATACTTTTTTTCTAAAAAAACAAAAAGGAATTGAAATTCACTAGTCGTATAGATGAGAAGAAAGAAAATTGAATTTTGTATCCATGTATTGTACTTTACTATTTACAACCGCACCTCTTTTAATATGTATATTAGCAATTCGTTTAGTTTCGTTTAATCAGATTTGTTTTTTTATTAGAAAAATATATAAAATTCCGGCCGTTTTCATAAGAAAGAAAATTAATTATTAAATAATTATGTAATACTGTGATCGATGATCAGGAGGGATAATGAAGGAAAATGTGTCAGCCCGTGACCACGACGGTCACGGCACACATACATCAACAACAGCGGGTGGCGGTCAAGTGGCCAACGTCAGCCTTTTCGGGTATGCCAGCGGCACGGCGCGCGGATGGCGGTCCATGCAAGGCTGGCCTCTTACAAAGTGTGCTGGAAGTTGGGCTGTTTCGGCTCCGACATCCTCGCTGCCATCGACAAGGCCCTCTCCGACGGCGTTGATGTCTTGTCTCTGTCGCTGGGCGGCGCTCCCACCCCATACTACCAAGACCCCGTCGCCGTTGGTGCCTTCAAGGCCATGGAAAAGGGTGTCTTCGTCTCATGTTCCGCCGGAAACGCGGGCCCGGCAAAGTCCTCTGTTGCCAACGTCGCTCCATGGATGATGACTGTCGGTGCCGGCACCCTAGATCGTGATTTCCCGGCTTACGCCCACCTCGGAAACGGGAAACGGGCCGCCGGAGTGTCGTTGTATAGCGGGGAAGGGATGGGTGGGAGGCAGACGGAGTTGGTCTACTATCGGAATAGCAGTTCGGGTCGCTTGTGCTTGGTGGGTTCGCTTGAAGCGGACGTGGTACGGGGCAAGGTCGTGTTTTGTGATAGAGGAGTGAACCCGCGAGTTGAAAAGGGCATGGTGGTGAAGGAAGCAGGTGGGGTGGGGATGATCCTGGGGAACACGGCGGCCAGTGGGGAGGAGCTGGTTGCCGACAGCCATTTACTGCCGGCGCTGGCCGTGGGGAGAAAGGCCGCTGACGAGATCAGAGGCTACCTCAACTCCGAGGCCAGACCCACGGCGGTGCTGAGGTTTGCTGGGACGGTGTTGGGGTCAAGCCTTCTCCGGTGGTCGCGGCCTTTAGCTCCAGGGGGCCCAATACGGTGTCGCCTCAGATATTGAAGCCCGATGTCATTGGGCCTGGTGTCAACATCCTCGCTGGTTGGTCCGGCCTTGCAGGGCCTACAGGGTTGCAGAGCGACACCCGGAAAACCCAATACAACATACTCTCAGGTACAGTCACTCAGTAACACTATAAATATATATATATATATATATATATATATATATATATACACTAGTTTTAGTAAACCCGTGTATTACACGGGTTGAATAAATAAATATTAATATAACAAATTTATTAATATAAAATGATATTATAAGATATTATATAACTTAAATTATGTGTGAAAATTTACTATAAATAAGTGATATCGTCTTTTTAAAATATTATTTTTAATTTTTATTTAAATAAACATTTTGTTTTAAAAACAACCGTATAAAATACATTTTTAAAAAAAGTTCTTATTACAACTCCTAAATTTACTTAATTTTGTTTTTAAAACACTAACTTTTTAAAAGTATTAATTTATTTAGAAATAAACTTAATAAATAGATTTATTTCTTAATTTATTAAATATTAAAAACTATTAAAATAATTATTTAATAGGAGATAGAGGAGGGAAAATTATGGTAATGACATGTGGCACTTCCATTTACTCTTTTATTAGAGTAAGAGATATATATATATATATATATATATATATATATATATATATATAATATATATTTACTATTTAATATTAGTTATTACGTCGTGGTTTCATTGCAATGCAGGTACATCCATGTCGTGCCCACATATTAGCGGGCTAGCGGCCTTGCTCAAAGCAGCCCATCCAAAATGGAGCCCAAGTGCCATCAAGTCGGCCCTCATGACCACTGCCTACATTGTCGATAACACCAACTCAACACTACGTGATGCGGCCGGAGGCCAAATTTCCACCCCTTGGGCCCACGGAGCTGGTCATGTTGACCCGCACAAGGCTCTCTCACCAGGGCTCGTCTATGATATCTCCACTAAAGAGTATATTGCTTTCGTATGCTCTTTGGGTTACACCAAGAGGCAAGTGGAATCGGTTGTGAACCACCACAACGTGACTTGTACAAGGAAATTTCGTGACCCGGGCCAATTGAACTACCCGTCCTTGTCTATTGTGTTTGGAAAATCTCGAGTTGTTAGATACACTCGTAGGCTCACTAATGTCGGCCCACCCGGATCTGTGTATGATGTACTGGTGGAAGCACCCCAAGGCGTTCAAGTGGACGTCAAACCCAAAAGGCTTGTTTTCAACAATGTGGGAGATAGGCTGCGCTTTACGATTACGTTCATCTCAATGAAGAGTGTGAATGCAAGGACAAGGAGAGCTGAGGCTTTTGGGTATATAACTTGGAAAAATGGTGAAAATCAAGTTACGAGTCCTGTTACTTGTAGTTGGGTATAATAAGTGTTATTATATCCATATCCGTGCTTGTTAAGTGAATATTAAAAGGGACAAAGGTCCCTTTCTTTTTCTCGTGCTCTAAAAATAGATCAATTATGGTTCAATATGGAACGTTAAATACTATTTAGCGGGATAAACAACAAAACAATACCTACAATATTAGAAAGATACCATCATTGTTCAATATCCATACTTTTAGAGTTGGACTAAGCATCTAGTTGTCCTTCAAGTTGGCGTTTTTTTACATGGTTTCAACCATTAGTTATTTCTAGAACGTTTAGTTGCAAGCTTAGATAAGTTCACAATATTGAAGACATGGTGGACCATTGGTGAGATATGCGATATCACTTGATAAAAACTACAAATCAAATTTTCTATGTTACAATTAAACATATCGTTAAGTTCGTATCGGGTTTTGTTTCGTGCGGGTGTATGATTAAGTGATAACACGTAACAAGTTTTTTATGTATGTTTACTTTGGTAACATTATGGCCTTTTTTAGTTGACTTGAATAATCCTTAAGCTTCATTATTGTAAAATAAATGATCCAAAGCTTGTTTTAATGTTATCTGTAAAAATGGCGAGTTTTTCACTGAGTTGAGGTTTCGTTCATACATTAATTGGCCCAAGAACCTTAGATGTTTCAAATTTTCATTTTCAACTTATGGATTATGATTCGTAGTTTTTAAACTAGTATTAAGCCCTTATATTTACAACCGGGGGGGGGGGGGGGGGGGGGCGTAAATCCGTGTCAAGTAGAATTAGCGGCACGCTACTACTAGTGACGACCTATGCTGAAAAGCCTCGTTTAAAAAAAGAAATAAAATACGAAAAAATAAAACCAAATAAAAAATATATGTAAAAACATTTAACTACGCAGTCAAAACATAAAATATATTTTGAATGTTGTAGTCCCGGGTGGTTATTTGATAATTCTTTTATGAAAAAACTAAAGAAAAACTGGAGTTTGTGAAGAAAAACTCCTGAATTGGACATGTAGGGGCCCCACATGGCCATGTCACTGTGCAACATTATGCTGTGAAAAAATTACAGCCCACACTACCCCCTCACTTATCTCACATGGTCACCCCCTCACTTCTTGGCTTCGTATACCAAGCTAGGGATTGCATTGTTTAACGGTAATATATCTTTTAACACGCCCAAGAAAGCATGAAAACTTGAATCAGACCAACCAAATTGGCTTTTCAAATGTTGGAATTTCAATAATCCACTAAGTGCGTTATACTTTGAACCGACATAAAGTAGCTTATCATATTTTTCAAGAAGCGAATCCAACGAATCTAGATCTCTATCTACATGTGTGAAGACATCATGTAGTATTTCTTTTGTATAATCAAATTCGGTAGGTCTAGATGTATTGGGGCAACTAGAATCAACCTTCAGAAGTTTTTCTCCATTAAAAAACCAGACCTTGTAATTTTCTTTGAAACTGTAGGCAAACAGATGATAACGTACATTGGAAATTGAATGGTAACACAAATTGATACAATTGACACAAGGACATGAAATAACATCTGATTTTGGATTATTACTTTGCGCAAACTCTAAAAAGTCCTCCACACCTTTGTAATATGCATTTGATAATCCATCAGTCGAAATCCATGATTTATCCATGACCTTTGTTTCTAGTTTGTCACCATCATAGAAACTAAAATCAAGTTTAACAAAGGGAGTTAAGTTTTAAAATATGCATAACATTCATAAAATAAATCAAATAATGGCCTAATAATCCCTTAAATGAAAATAACTAGTCCAACGAAACAAACAACCATTAACTCAATATGTCATTTAGTTTCTATACAACCTAAACAACATGTCATTAGTTTCTATACAACCTAAACAACATGTCATTAGTTTTTAGACAACCTAAACAAGACACATAAAGTTCTACACAACCTAAACAACTCACAAAAATATTCTACACAACCTAAATAAGATGTCATTAGTTTCAATACAACCTAAACAAGTCACAAAAGGTTCTACACAACCTAAACAAGATGTCATTAGTTTCTACACAACTCAAACAAGATGAATAACCTTTAAAAAACCTAAAAAACAAACACTAAAACATATATTAGATCCAAGAATTTCAACTATAAAACCTAATTTATAACACATCCACAATCACCCACAATGTAACAATCAAACAACAATGTAGCACTTGTGACTGCTGGAGGTGCTTGGCCGGCGGTGGAGGCTATCAGAGGTGCTCGTCTGGCGGTGGTCGGCTGCTGGAGGGAGGCTCGGTCGTGATTTGTTTCAGGGGTGTCGGTGGTCTTGGTGGTCTCGGTGGTCTCGGTGGGCAATCGATCGAGGTGTCAGCTTCCGGTAAGTGGGCGAGGTCTCGGTGGTCTTGGTTGCGATTTGGGGGAACCAATAGTGGGGGGAGGGGATTTTAGGGGGAACCGATTTGGGGAATAATTAAATGTATATATTGAAATTTTAAAAGATAACGAACCAAGATGACACGCAAACATGCGTGTCATATTTTCTAAAAATATTCTAAAATATGACGTATATTTTATGATACGTATAATGTGTGTCATCTATTAACAGTTTTCTAGTAGTGATGCGGTGGTTATATGATGTGGGCCCAAGTGTGGATGAGCAAACTTTAGTCTTTTTGGAGGCTCAAGATCGCTTATCAAAAATGGTTTCACTAAAATGGGCATAACTTGGGCTAGAAGTCTCTGTTTCAGGCCCGAACCAGTCAAAACGATCGTTGGACCGAGGAGCACGGCTTGGGTCATCGTTTCGGCCCAAAAACGACTTATTTTATGAGTTATTTATGTTTTTGTCTAATTTTTACATTTTGTTGAACTTTACATTTGGCCCAGTTTTCGGCCCGTTTATGTTTTGTGGCCCATTCGAATTTGGTTTTGTTTCTTTATATGTTTGTAAGAGATGAGAGAAAGAATTATTGAAGTTTATGAAATATCTGTTTTTTTCTCTCTATCACAGTGTGTGTTAGTGTAAACCCTAATTATCGGCATTCTTTGTGAATCAACGATAGTTAAAAGAATTGTTCCTGATATTCTTGTTGAATCAGCAAGCTCAATTATCTATATCTCTGTTTCCGACTGCATCATTATATGTTTGGTTTTGACTGAGTCGGAGGAATGTATCAAGCACAGAAAAACAAATAAATAATTAGCTAGCTACATTGAGTTAATACATAAGTTTAATATATTATTAAATAAATACTTAATTTACACATGTTCTATCCTTGTTATGGCTTCCTTCAAGTCGATTCTTGTATGAACCTCGCTTTCGGTACAAGAAGCTCCAATGCGTAGAAGCTTTTCTATTTGGCCGACACATGATTCCTGTGCACCCAGCTCCGGGTCGATCAACTGAGCTTCTCTGTTTTCACCGAGAGCCGACCGCACCCACTGAACCACATCCGTCCCACTCTCACCCGCTTTTTGGTTATTCAATATGTATTGTGAGGGATACCTACCCGTGACCACCTCAAGTATGATGATTCCAAGACAATACACGTCACTTTTGTGGCAAACTTGGTGCCAAGTATAGCCTCTGGAGATCTGTATGCAAACATCATGAATTGCACGGTGGGTGTGCTATTGATCAATGGTGAAGCGCATAATCAGAAACAAGCGGTTCGTAATCTTTTCCAATAAGCACATTGCATGACTTTAAATTCCCATGTGGCAACTCATATGATGCAAGCTCGGAATGAAGATAACCCATCGCTCGAGCAACTCCTTTTATCATCTTTAATCGATTCGGCCAGCTTAATTCCAAGTGCTTAATCCCCCGATCACCTGTATATATACACTATTAATTAATAAGGAAATTTCATTATATATATATATATATACACACATTCAACGAGCTAGCTAGGTAGGTAGCTAGCTAGCTAAGTTACGTACCATGCAAAACATTGTGCAGGCTGCCTTTGGGTACGTATTCAGACACCAAAAACTTGTCTTCTCTCCTAAAATGATACGCCAATGGAGTGAGTATGTTTTGGTGTTTGAGCCTTCCAAGCTTCCTTATTTCTGTGTCAAACACATCTTTACTCATTTTGTTCATCTCCTTCATTTTCTTTAATACCACCGAGAAACCGTTCCCCAATATCGCCTTGTAAGCGGATCCCAACCCCCCGGTTCCAAGCACCTCAGCTGAAGCTTTCATCAAGTCGTGTGAAGTAAAAACACCCTTCTCCTCATTCACCATCACCACTTCACCCACAGGCGTAGATTTAGGAGAAGACCGGTTGATCATGTCCTTGGTCCTGCTATTGGTCGTGGTCTTGGCCTTGGTCTTGGCCTTGGTCTTGGCCTTGGTCTTGTTGATGCCTGCAGCATGCCCCTTTCGGCCCAAGCTACTCTTCCGTGTGATGTTTGGGATGGTAACGGCCACGCCTCATTGATATTCTCTTTACATATGGTTCTCATGCTCTCTTCTTTTCTTTTATCTTTGATCGATATGATCAACAATAACAAAACCACAACAACTGCTGCAATGACCAACTTGTTGGCTAAAACAGATTCTGACTCGGGGGAAGGACAGCCTTTAGATGCTTTCAAACCGCATAGGTCGGGGTTGTTCTCAAAAGCTTTCTTATCAAATTTGTTCATCCGCCTAGGAATGGGCCCGTCTAGTCTGTTGTTAGAGAAATCAATGACATTCAATACATGCATTTCGGAGAGATCAGGAATGCGCCCCGAAAACTCATTGTTGTGTAAAAGGAGCTCTTTGAGATGCGTCAAGTCTCCAAGGGACCTGGGAATGGGCCCGGAGAAGTTGTTATCAGCCAGGGAGAGCCTTCTTAAGGATCTTAAAGGGTGGAAGTAATTAGGAGGGATGAGGCCGGAAAACTGGTTTTGAGAAGCGTAAACGGCTTTCAAACTTGGGAGAAAGTTGAAAGCTGGAATAGGGCCAAGGAGAGAGTTGTTTTGGAGGCTGATGGCCTCAAGATCTTCAAGAGGCGCAAAGGCACCCACGTTGGGGCGTCCTTGGAGCCCCATGCTGGCTAGGTTGATGCTGCTAACGGTGTCCATGTGGCAAACAATTCCCACCCATATGTTGTTGCCATCGCATGGGGAAGACGATCCATTCACGTCATCTAATTTCCAATTGCTCAAGGAATTAGAATTTGATAAAGAGCTTTTGAATTTGAGGAGTGCACGGGAGGAGGGGTTGGTGTTCTGGGAGAGGAAGCTTCGGTAATGGAAGGAGAGTAAGAGAATAACGAGCAACATTGCAGGGTGGCGGCCGCCGGCAACAACCGCCATCGCCGAACAAATCCAGGGGCTTCCGGCCGCTCTTCTCTTCGGAGCTAGCCAAGGAATGTGGAATTAATTATTGTTGGTGAAATTAAGGTTCGTATCGCTGCATTATGGATTTCATGGTGAAAAAGATTTGCATTTGCATGCCATTCTCTTTATTCTTTATTTTATTTCAATTCTTGACCGGTGGTTGATATCGCCTAGTTTGACTATGTATATATATATATGTATATATATCTTAACATTTTCAATATACTACTTTCTATAACTGCACGTTTTGCAAAATCGATGATTTTTTTCATTCTATTTTTAGTATAACAAGCCATAGCCTTGTTTTCCTGAAGTCTCTTTGTAGTTTGTACTATAACCCACAAACACACACTCTTTTGACTTGGGATCAAGTTTCTTTCTAAGTTGGTGAGGTTTTAAATTGTAAGCAACTGAACCAAATACCTTTAGGTGATGAATCGCAGGTTTTCTCCCTGTCCATGCCTCATATGGAGTTTGATCTACTAGAGCTTTTGTTGGTGCACTATTGAGAAGATAAACTGCTGTTGTTACTGCCTCGCCCCAGAAAACCTTACTCAGATTCTTTTCTGCTATCATGCTACGTGTCATATCCATCACGGTTCTGTTCTTTCTTTCTACCACTCTGTTTCGCTCTGGTGTATATGGTGCAGTGAGGTCTCTGTGAATGCCTTGTTCTTCACAAAATTTGTTGAACTCGTTTGAATAGATTTCTCCTCCCTTGTCAGTTCTCAAGGTGCTGATCTTGTGCCTTGATTCATTCTCTACACATGCTTTGAAAATCTTAAACTTTGAAAACGCCTCAGATTTGTTTCCAAGGAAGAACACCCATGTCATCCTACTGTAGTCATCTATAAGCAATAAATAGTATAGACTTCCCCCTAATGATCTAATCGACATAGGACCGCAGAGATCAGCATGAACCAATTCCAACACCCGAGTGGAGCTTAGAGCTCCCTTGGAAACGGTTTCTTGATATGCTTTCCAAGAGCACAACTTTCACATGAGGACCATGATTGAATTGTTTGAGGAATTCCAAACACCATACCCTTTTCACTTAACATACATAATCCTTGTTCATACATATGGCCATATCTACAATGCCACATGAATGAATCATCTCCACTGATTGTTGCCAACACCTTTGACTTTCTTTTCAGGTTGTTCATGTCTAAAGGAAATATATTATTTCTTGTCACCTTTATGACCCACTTCACTTCACCTGTTTGTTTATGAATGATTGTACACGAGTCTTCATCAAACACCAATTTGTAACCATTCTTCATCAACTGCCCCACACTTAATAGATTATAATCCAATTCAGGGGCAAATTGAACACTGTCAAGTGTGTTATATTTGCCATCACCATCTTCTAACTTCACTTTCCCACTTCCTTCCATGAATACAGTTTTCATTTCCCATCTTAACTTGAGCCTTTTCTGATTCATTTATACTTTTGAACCATTCTTTTCTTCCAGTCATGTGGTTCGAGCACCCACTATCTAAGAACCACACACTTTTGTCTTGGTTTAGTCCATAACTAATAGCCATGAACAACCTGTACTCATCTTTATCCTCTTCATTTTCAATAGCAGCTTGTGCTTATGGTTCATTCCAACATTCAGCCCCGACATGACCAAACTTGTTACAGTTATAACATTGTATAGCACCTTTGCCTCTCCAGAAGCCACGCCCACGTCCTCGACCACGAAGACCACTTCGGCCAAAACTGCCTCCTCTACCACCCATTCTACTTTCATCCCTTGTTATTGCTTGAAGTGCTTGTTCTTCACTAGCACCTTCTGTTCCACGGTTAACTCTTCTTTCATGTGCTTGTAGAGAGCCCATAAGTTGATCAAATTACATCATGGTTAAGTCTTTTGATTCTTCAATTGCAGTGACCAAATGATCCCAACAAGGTGGAAGGCTACGCAGAACCTTCTCAATAATTATCCGATCACTAATCATTTCACCATAACTTCTCTTCTAATTCACGTTTTTCATTACTTTCCACAGGAAATTTGCAACTACTTCACCTTCTTTCATTTGGAGAGTTTCGAATTCTCCTCGTAACCCTTGTAGTTTAACCGTTCGAACCTTTGAGTCACCTTGGTTTTTCATTACAAAATATCGTTCGTTCGCATTACAATGCAAAAACATTCTGGTATCATAAAATGGAAGCCATCCAAAATGAGCCAAGTAGCCGCCCCGTGCCATCCTCAGCAACAATTACCTGTCAACTGGAAACACATAAAAGTCAGCGTTGCTGAATGAGTTCTTGTTTTATAAAATAAAATACTTTTACTTCCGTTTACAACCTTCCTTTACATTCTTACGCGATCAAGCATCATACGCACACATAGATAATAACATTATTATCTTTCATCATCGTTTGTTAACTTTTGTCCATGCTTCATCATACGTCATTGTTATCATTCGTTACCTTTCTTACCGTTCATTACATATGTTCATCGTTACTTCCTCACATTCCATACCAATACCATGAACTTTACCATACCGTCATGCATAAAACAGGTACTGGGCCGAAGTCTATAAATAAACTTCCATACATTGCGCCCAGTGGCCTGACTACAGTATTGGGGTAAATTTCGGTGTATCAATACCATGTGCTATACCCCACCGTCATGCATGAAGCAGATACTGGCCGAAGTCTATAAATAAACTCCCATACATTGCGCCATGTGACCTGACCATAGTACCAGGGTAAGCGACAAAGATTCCCTACAAATGATCAATCACAAAGACAGACCCCCCGTGTGCATCCTTTCGGGGTAGCTAACCCACACATCGTTAAGCTAACACCCTTCATTAGGTGTGAACCTCCATACTTTTCTTGCAAGATTTTCTTACATTTGTTCATTCATTAAAGCATGCAGTCATTCTTACTTTGCGTTCCACTTATCATCATCATTAACTTCCGTTTTACGTTACATAATACTTTTCGTTCATTTCATATCCATAACACGTAAGTCACGGAATAATACATAATAGGAATGTAAGATCAACATAACACATTCATACATTATATCACATAAACATTACATACCTTATCACACATCATTATAAACATCATACATCACCCATTCACATACACATACACAAACACATACACAACAAGAACAAGTCATCATAGAACTTAACTGACCCTCCGCAGGACAGCGGGGGTTCGGGGGCGGCAGCACCTGACAACAGGGTCCTAGGGGCTGCAGCCCCTGTTGCCCCTGGCTGGGGTCGCGCTGCCAAGTCAGCGTACACATTTTTTTTATTTTAGAACATTTACATAGCACATTTCCTTATAGAAAAATCGATCTTTCTGTTAAAACCTCTTGAAATCTTGGTCATTAAAATCATATATTTCCCATGCATTTCCAGCCCCAAAGTAGTTCAAAACCTTTAAATAAGGGATCTAGAACTCACCTGGACTCAGTGAGTAACTTCTTAATCAAGCCTTTAAAGCAATGGTCGCACTACACAGCCTGCAGATATGTTAACACTCAAAGGAGTTAGTTTTTGCCTAATTTTTCTGCTAATTTCGCTACCAGATCAGCAGTTTCGCTGCTAGTTTCGCCAACAGTTTCGCTGCTAGTTTCGTTGGTATCTTCGCTGGCAGTTTCGCTGGCATCTTCGCTGACAGTTTCACCCAACTTTTGTTGGTAACCATGTATGTGAAACTACCTGCGAAAGTATAGTTTCACAGGAAGTCTTCATAGTTTCGTTGGACGACTACGTAATTTCGCTAGATGAACCTTTAATTTCGCAGAACGGGCTGAAATTTACGAACCAACCTATTTTTGACCCAAAACTTCAATCTTTTACATCCAAAACCTTGGTTTATCACTCAACAAGCTATATCTAAGCTTCTTACATGTTTTCTTACACAAAAACATGAGTTTTTGACGAATCTTTGCCACTTTCAAAAACCCCAAACCCTAGAATCCGGTTTTACATCAAAAGAAACGATTAAATGATGTTTTTTACCTAGATTCTTGGTGTTTTCTTGTTGTTTGGATGTCCACGAACACCGATCTTCAATCCCGTGATCAACGTAGCCTTGAATCTTCAATTCTCTCAACTTTTTTCTCTCTACACTCTCTCTCTAGAATTGGGGTGTTGAGTTGCAAATGAGAGTTGATCAAGCTGATCCGTTTATATATACCGGACGTTCTCGGGACCTTAAACTCGCCAAACACATAACCCGCGAGGTCTACTCGGTCCATACTCCATTACCCACTTATTTTCTTTAAATAATCTTGGCTAAACTTATTATATTAATTGGCTTGTTTCAACTTTATTCGGGACGTTACAATGTGATCACTAACCGTTTCACCATAACTTCTCTTCTGATTCACGTTTTTCATTACTTTCGACAGGAAATCTGCAACTGCTTCACCTTCTTTCATTTGGAGAGTTTCGAATTCTCTTCGTAATCCTTGTAGTTTAACCGTTCGAACCTTTGAGTCACCTTGGTACACTATTTGGAGATCCAGGCTTGTTGGGAGGTTGTAGTAGCTGCAATCCATGAGAAAACTTCATCATGAACCGCCTGTTGAATCAGAGGCAAAGCACGTGCATCTCTTCTCAAACTTTCTCTTAGACGGATGTGATCATTGTCATGTTCATCGAACCCGTTGTTCACATAGGTCCACAGGTCTTGTGATCTTAGGATTGTCTTCATCCGAATACTCCAGTATTTGTAGCCTTCTACTTTAAAGATCGGGAGAGGGGTTAAAGGCTGATTAGCACCATTGTTCGCCATTTAATGATTGATTCTTCTGCACTCGCTTGATCACCAACCTAGCTCTCATACCAAATGTTGGTTCAGAGACAAAGGGATATCTAATACGTACAGGAAAAAGGTTTCTTCAATACAATCAACCGCACTTCATATTCTAGATAAAACAAGACTATATAGTCTTGAATCAGTACATACCCACGTTAAGAAAAGAGAAAGAACTAACTATGACTCCACTATAAAACCCATGACACCAATTCTCACTAACAGAACATGGCATTAACTGCCTTAATTGAAAAAGGAAAAGCAACACATGCATGCATGCATGTACACACACTCATAACATGGAACTAAAAACTGAAAACATTAACGACTATATGAATTACTTAACATGCTCGTAACTTGTTCACAGACCTAGACTTCAATTCAGGTTGATTAAAGTCGTATTGTGTTACACCAGCTGTTGTCAAATATCTCACATTCAAAGTTGCTATTTGAAGGGGAATGCTCTAGAAGATGGTTAAGTTATCCATCTATATATATATATATAATATATATATATATATAATATATATATATATATATATATATATATATATACACACAACTCATGCGCATAAAAATCTCTTGTGCTAGCAACTATAACAATTTATAAGAAAACACACTCCCAATGAAAAAAGTTTAAATTTGTGTTTAGGGTTACGCGATGACATCATTACTATAAACCCTCCAACACTCCCACGTTTGTTTTGTTTCATTCCAATCTTTTATCTTTCTCATGTGTAAAAAATAACTTCTTTTCTATCCAAACAAAATATTTTATATTAAAAAATCTGTTTCTACCCATATATATAACCGTTACGTGTGAAATAAATAGAAGGGTTAAATGTAATAGTTGATTAGTAAGGATGTAAGTGAATTGTTCTATTGTACATGTGCACAGATTGTGAATAGAATGATTTGAGATTAATCTCCTTCTTATTTTATCTTTAGCTCTTAATGTTCTTGATCACCAATTATGTTCGTAACAACGGTATCAGAGGTTCCTTTCCTCTTGACCGTGGGTTAGGGCAACAATCGGTCCATTCACCGAGCAAGATCAACAGCAGGCGGTGCTTACCAGTTTAGGGCAACAATCAAAATAGTTGGTGATTCAATTCAGAATCAAGAAGTCAGAGAAGGTTGTTTAAAAATGGAAGCAAGGGTTTACATATGGCACAAATGGAAATCCAAATTATAAGTTGACCGGATAAAGGTGAAACTTTCGAATGGAAAGTGGGTTGGCAACATTATTCGTTGTAATTGCAGCATTCTTTGATGTCAACTTGGAAGAATTGGGCATTATAAGGTCTTATGTAGTTTTACTCGGTAAACAGAGATACAGTGGCACCACTAAAACCATTGGCTAAGTATATGACATTTACATCAACAAATTTGTGAGTAAGGAGTCTGATGCAACTATGGTTCTGTTGGCATTAATTGAATGGGTCAGCGCAAATAAAAGTCAACAAGTTGAGGGTTCAATTGAATTAAAAAATAAACTAAGATGTTACGTAAAGGACCAACAAGTGTCTGCAGGTTGAATCAAATTGGAGTTGAATGTAGCCTTGTTGCTCGTGTGTTTTCTTTTACAAAGATCATGTTTTTTTTTTCTTTTGGGCATTATTTTTGAGGTCAGAAATTTGTAATGGATGTCATTTACTTAGAGTCTTTGTGAGATATTATTTGATTCTTAGGGTCAAGAATCTTTAAAGGGGGGAGTATTGTTACATGTGAAATAAATAGAGGGGTTAAATGTAATAGTTGATTAGTATAAGGGTTGTAAGTGAATTGTTCTATTGTACATATACACGGATTGTGAATAAAATAATCAGCTAATGATTCGAGATTAATCTCCTTCTCTGTGGTTCTTCTTCTTCTATCTTTAGCTCTTAATGTTCTTGATCACCAATTGTGTTCGTAACGATAACATCACCAGCTTTTATAATATAAAAATGTGACTAACTAAATAGATAAGTTTTGTACTAATTAAAAGCCGTGTACCTCAAATTGTGTTTCCATTGCGGCACTTGAACAAACTCTTTGGAAGAAACGTTGTCTTAAACACCTTTTTAAATTCCGCAAGATATATGATAACATTAATGCTAGCTAGTAATCTATTTGAATTTTTTTTTGCTGAATCAAGTGTTTAAAGCAACAACTGAGGTTGGTGATCCGGTGAAAAAAACAAGGTATTTTGAAGCATTTAGGTTTAAAGGTCTTGATTATAACTTACACAATTAATAATTTCATTGTTTAAAAAAATTTTAGAGTGCACTTGGACCCATTTAATGTGATCCATCTTCATTCTTATCTCTCAAACTCGATGCATGTTTATGTTCTTTATAAGACAACATATTTAAATTGATAATATATAGTCTCTCTCACAAAGCTACATTCCATATAACTTAAATAAGAACATTTGTACTTGAAAAAAAAATTAATTTGTTTAATTTGAATTCATCCTCAAAACTATTTTCATTTAAAAGATTAAAAGTAATTTTAGTCATATAATTTTCATTAACAACTTTCATCTATTTCGTTAACCTGATTTATGACTTCTACTAAAAGCCATCACGTGGCCTTCAAATGAGAGGAATTTTAGTCAATTTTGAACAAAACCTTTTTTATGTGGAAGGTTTGTTGGCCATTTTAACCCACAAAAGCTAATACAATCAAATAAAAATGCAGTAAACAGATGTAGTTTTTATTAAATACGGTCAAAATAAAATACAGTTCTTGAGCAGAGTCAGTGCAAGCGGCCAAACTAAAGTGTAGTTTTTTTACAAAATGAAAATAAACAAATGCAGGAAAATTAAAGTGTAGGTTTTAGTTTATGGTACACTTTAAGTTAATTGCATTTGTTTGACTTCATTTTGTTACTAGTTGCATTTTATTTATACTATATTTGATAAAAAATAATTACACTTTAGTGTGACTGCATTTGATAAAAAATTACATTTGTTTACTATAGTTTTATTTGAGTGCATTTGATTTTAAGAGTTAAAATGTCAACAACATATATCCCACATAGAAGAAAGTGTTTTTTTCAAGTTAAAATTGACTAAAATATCCTTTGAAGTGAGAGGCACATGAAGTGTTTTTCCATTGATGAGATTAACGAAGAGAATGAAAATTAATATTTAATGAAAACTATATGACTAAAATAACTATTAATAATCTTTTAATGAAAATAATTACTTTTAACGAAACACAAGGATGAAAATAGTAAATTTACTCTAAATTTTATCAAGGATATGTATATGTATGTATGTATATGTATGTATGTATGTATGTATGTATATGTATGTATGTATATGTATGTATGTATGTATGTATGTATGTATGTATGTATGTAGTATGTATGTATGTATGTATGTATTACGTAGGTACGTAGGTACGTAGGTACGCATGTACGTAGGTACGCATGTACGTAGGTATGTATGTACGTATGTATGTATGTATGTATATATATATGTATATATATATATGTATATATATATATGTATATGTATATGTATGTATGTATGTATATATATATATGTATACGTATATATCTTTACTACCATATAATACATAGTGGATGGGTAGAACAGTCATTTTACAATTTCTGTAAGACGCACCTTTTGACCTACTCCTTCCCCTTCAGTTGTTCCGCTTCTTCGGATGATCTCCTTCGGTTTCATCTCTCTCTCTCTCTCTCTCTCACACACACACCGGTGATACTCATCTTAACCTCCCACCTTCTTGAACTAGCAATTAAAAGTTTTACTCAACAATTAAATGGCCATTGAAGACCCTCATTCAAACCTCTCGGCTGATTGTATTCCCCCATTGGATGACATGTACATATACCCTCTGACCCCTGTGTTGATTGAAGCTTTCAATACAGGTTAACGACCTTTAGTGTTGTCGCATGATGCCATCAATGCCTTCAATACCGATGGTTGCAAGCATTGGGACGGTTCCAATTGTCACTACTACTCAATTGATGCTCATGTGTAGTGCTATTTATAAAGATGTTGCTTGGATTCAGTTTCAAACATGATTCCATCTTTCATTACTTCTTGAAATCTATGTTTGTGTTCAGAGTATTCTAACTTAGTTCTCCTAGATTGATTTGTTGTGCTTTCATTCGATCTAGGGCTATGATTTTAGTGTGTTGTCTTTGACTTGAAATTGGTTTCTATCAACCTATCTGCTAATAAACTTACGGTTAGTGTGTAATCTCTATCGTGAATGGTGCTTAGATGTTACTTTTGTTATTAATATCATGGTTTTTAGCCGATGGTTTTTATGGTCTTTTGATCACATTCTGAATAAGAACCTCTATAAGAGCATTACGAATAGATAATCTATAAACATGGATGATGTGACATCTGCCCATCACTTTCTCTATTCCGCTCACTCACAAACTCAAAAAATACACTATCTCTCCTTTCTCCTCTCTCTTCCATTCCCTCTCACATACATGTTTTTTATATTCATACACATGAACTTTTACCCACCTTCTATCATCCACCTCATCATCTCTCTCTTTCCCCTCACACTCTCTCACCTCTAAAAACCCCTAAAAACACACCATTGGAGATGGTCTAAACATCAGGGTAATTTCAAGTGTTCATACCAAATGCATTGTAACATCCAAATTGTTTCATTTCTACAAACAACAAGGTAAATACCAATTTTAGTCTACTCATATTTTGTTATCATGTTTGAAGTTAATGTTTTTTTCAATGTAATTAATAAACCCATTTAACATTGACATCAATTTTTTAGTTCTCTCTTCATAGAATGTTTATTTGTTTTTGTTTGCTTTTTATTAGTAGCATAGAGATTGTTGACTATTTATTTTGAAAAATATAAAACATGACTTTTTTCTAAGTTCTAACACATGAAATTGAATTCAAATATGAGTTATTTGTAGTTTACATCATATTTTAGTAACATAAATCTTTCTTATAACTTGATGCACTGCTTGTAGGTAAAGGACATACCACTTGGGTTTTAGTCCAAGAACACAATTTTGATTCTTTTTTTATATTTTGCTTGAGGATACACATGTTGGGTTGGATTTTGCTGTGAAGAGCAGGTACTTGAGCTTTCTACAACAACGTGCCTTAAACCTTTAATCATGACTGATATTATTGTTACAACCAAGCATATTTTTTAGGAATTGAAATCTGGCACCTTTTATCTTGTATGCTATTGTTCTTTTTATTGTTAAAATTGCAATTATGATTTTGTGGATCATGACGTATTTTGATTCAACTTTATTGGATGTAAACAATCTTTGCTCTTTGTTTGTTCTTTGGGTTTTTCATATGATCTGGTTTAGCTTTTGAGCTGCAATCCAAAAGGCTCCTAAGATTCTTACCAGCGTGATAATGTTTTGGTCGTTCAAATTTCTTTCAATGTTTTAAGCTTGATTTGACAAACATATTTGCTACATGATAACCTTTAGATGGATTTACGCTTCTTTGACCAACTTATAGGACTGAGAGTGCTTTTAGTTATAGATACATGTGCTTTGTACATGTTGTAGTGTTGAGAAATATTTCATGCATAAGTGCAAAGATACTCGTACTCCACTTTTACACAAATTGTAAAACTATAGTAAGTCGGTAACTTGTGAGTTTCAATTAAATCTTGCCTACGATGGCATTCTTGAGCTAGAAAAGATTATTGATTTTCATTGTTCAGGTTTATATATCTCGTGTTTGAACGTTGGTAAAGTAGTGAACATTTTGATGCTAATAACTTGAGTATAAATAAACGAGATGGTTAGGTTAATTTATAATTTAGTTTTCTGTTGGTCGGTTTATATATGGGTCAAAATGGGTGCTAATTTGTGTACGGGTCAAATTAGATGTTACTGTTTTGTTCCTTTTGTTAAAATAGATATGGGTCAAAAGGATGTTCTTTTCATAACAAAGTTGCAACAAAATTGATACTTTTGTGTATATATGCATGTGTATATGGCTGCATGTTACGTAGGTATATAGATAAAAGCTAAAGTAAATCTTATTAATTTATTAATTAATTAAATGGATAGTGCTGATATGTATATTTTGTTTTAGTAACTACTTGAATGTTCAAATGATTTTCCAAGATCCAATTAAATGTGTTGGATGCTACTGTTCTAACATCTGATGTTATTAATCTTAATGCTGATGGGTCAAGCATTAGGTGTCAGGCGTTTTGCCCATCAACAAAGCTTCGGTTCTTAAAAGGTTGTTTTTCCGACGTTTCGTTCCATATCGGTATAATCTGTTGTGATTCGTGGTGGTGTTTCTAGGGGATTAGCATCGAAAGTCAATCTACGTGTTTGTGATCCTTTAACGTTCAAACTAGAAAATTATTTAGGGTTTTTATCATCAACACAATAGAGACATTCGATCGAGAATCATTTCCTGAATTATTTTTCTATCGTTGATTGGAAGGAAAGAAAACTTCAACTTCAAAAAAAGTATTACACTAATGCAGTCAGAAATAGAAAGATAATTAATTGAACCTGTTGATTCATGAAAATACCAGGAGCAATTCTTCTAATTATCGCTGATTCACAAAAAATACCGATAATCTGGGTTTACACTAGCACAAACTGTGATAGAGAGAAAAACAGATTTTTTATAAACTTCAATGATATTTCATCCATCCATTACAAGCATATAAAGAAACAAAACTAAGGTCAAATGAGGCACAAAACATAAACGGGCTAAAAACTAGGCCAAACGCAAAGTCCAACAAAATGTAAAAATAAAACAAAAATTGAAATAACTCATAAAATAAGCCGTTTTTTGGCCGAAACGATGACCTAAACCACCTATGGCAGTTTGTGAAAACGTGCTCCTCGGTCCAATGATCGTTTTGACTGGTCCCGGGCCCAAAGCGGAGACTTCTAGCCCAAGTTATGACCATTTCAGTGAAGCCCCTTTTGATAAATGATCTTGGGCCTCCAAAAAGGCTAAAGCTTGCTCATCCACACTTGGGCCCACACCCTCCCCCTGCCATCGCCGCGGCAACGCGGGTTTCTGCTAGTATGTATGTATGTATGTATGTATGTATGTATGTATATGTATATATATATATGTATATATCTATATATATATATATATAAACACACACACATATATGTTTACCTATGTATGTATGTATGTATATGTAAGGCTTCGTTTCCGGGCACCTCACAGTTGGTCATTCATTGCACCTAAAACATTATAAAACGTACATTTATTTTGTAGCGGAATTTAAAACATTCGTTAATAACTAAAAAATGTCATTTCATTCATTTACAACATTTTTTTTCATCCAAAATACAAAGACATGTCAAAATACGGATGCCAGCCTCAAAATGCTCCCAGTAGCTTATGCATCCATGCCTGCAACTCCTCAGAATCAACAAATACCTGCCAACTATCATGCATACAAAAGTCAGCGACGCTGAGTGAGTTCTAGTTAATACTTTACTTTCATCAAAACTGTTTTTTACTTTCTTTCAAAATCATACTATACTTTACAATCGTTCGTGATCATACATCATACGTACATACTAATATCATTATTACCTTGGTCATTATGTTCGTTAACTTCGTTCATTCAACGTATTTCATTATCTTTCCCTTCTCTCTCTAGATCCGGTTAGACTTTACCCTCTTCGTGGAACTCAGCCACGATTACTGAGGTCGAATGACAAGGATCCCGTTAGTACCTTATTATGATAACTCATTAATGTTCATTTCATACATTCGTTTTTTTCATCATTATCTTTCGTTCATTACTCAAATCTTGTCACATGCAATATCCCCGACTCATTCTCGAAAGCTGATGCTGTGCCGGGGCCTGTACACAAACCCCCGACTCATGTCCAAAGACTGACACAGCACCGGGATACGCGACAAAGATCCCATTCGAGTCAATTCATAGGGATTGAACTCTATCCGAGTCTGTTGCAACACAAAGTCGCTCACCTCGTACATATGCTTGGCTTTATGCCACACCCCCGAAGTTATACATAACTCGGGTAACCATCATATATTTCATCCCCGACATAATGGGTAACTACACCCCCATCGAAATGGGTACCTACACCCCCATCGAAATGGGTAACAACACCCCCATCGAAATGGGTAACTACACCCCCACCGAAATGGGTAACAACACCCCCATTGAAATGGGTAACTACACCCCCACCGAAATTGGTAACAATACCCCCATCGAAATGGGTAACTACACTAGAGGTCAGCCACAAAGACTGGAACCCTTGCATGCACACTTTAGGATTTGCTGAACCTCACGCGGTAGAGCTTAAGGCATTTAGAGCCGTGCACTTCCCTATACATTGCTTGCAAGCCTCACACGTTCTCGTTCATTCATTAATGCATGCATTCATTCATTACCTTCTCTTTTCATTATCTTCCACTTTACGTTACATAATACTTCATTACATTCCTTAACGTTCAACGCAAAGCCAAGGGAAGACATACGTACATAATAAGGAACATACACATAATCATAAACATACACCATCACCATACAGGCAACATCATACATACATAACACACATCAGACATAAGCCATCACATCATAACCATGCATGTCTCCCCATATTACCCCTTAATACCACTTAGAAAACCTTAAGTCCAAAATGGGCGCATGGGACCTTCCAGGCGCATGAGCATAAAAATTCTAAGTGTAAAACAGTCTGGGCGCATGGGCACTATTTGGGCGCTTCTGCCCTGTTCAGGTGCTTTGCCACTATGCAGGCGCATGGAACCTGTTCAGGCGCATCACCAACACTTAGCCGTTTTGGCACTTGGGCGCACGGGCACTATTTAGGCGCATGGCCAACACTTGGGCGCATGGCCAACACTTAGGCGCATGGGCCACTGTTTGGGCGCATGGCCAACACTTAGGCGCATGGGCCACTGTTTAGGCGCATGGCCAACACTTGGGCGCATGGCCAGCACTTAGGCGCATGGGCCACTGTTTAGGCGCATGGGCCACTGTTTAGGCGCATGGCCAACACTTAGGTGTCTGGCCACTCATGCTGGGCGCATGGACCACTGTTCATGGTCATCAGAACATTCTGAAATATTTTCTATGCTACCAACATCACCTGATTATCATTCTAATGATACTCAAGCATAGATCTAACATACTAAGGGCATCTAAGCATGCTACACATCATCACTAACCCATAATCATACTCTAAAGCATGCATGCATAGATACATACATCATTTTGAACATAAGGCTGAAACTCACGGTTTTACTTGAAAACATTCCTTGGTATGCATAATAGCCCCAAACAAGTTGAAAATAAGTAAAAGAGGGGTTCTAGAAACTCACCTTGAGCAACCTTTGAGCAACACACTTCCAGTTCGAGACCCACCTTGAGCAGCCTTTGAGCAACACACTTCCAGTTCGAGACCCACCTTCGATTCAGCTCTTGAATCCCGAAAACAAACACTAAACACCAAGAACTTTGGTCAAGAACTCGAAACCCGGCTGAAACCGAGCTTATATAAGAGAAGACTTACCTTTGTATTTGCTTCTTCCTCTTTCTCTCTATAGAACCGGGGCTCTCTCTCTCTTCTTTATTCCTTTCAGCCGAATGAAGAAGAAATGGGCGACCATGCCCCTTTAAACCTTAAAGTAAAAAGGTTTTGTACTTTGTACACTTTTTCCCCCTCCACTTGTGCTCATTATCTATTCTTTCTATTTACTTTTCTTTTCCTTTCGTTTAAATAGAAATTCGGGGTGTTACAAGTCTACCCCCTTAAAAAGGTTTCGTCCCCGAAACCTGTCGCTTCTCGAACAGTTATGGGTAACACTGTCTCACCTCTTCTTTGATCTTGCACTTAAACTTAAATCCCTTTAGTCTTCATTGCACCTGCACAGGTGAAACAATCATCCTCCTTTGCCTATTCTCTTCTTCTTATTAATAATGGCCACCAGTTGCTTCTCGTGGTTGGATACTTTGTCCATATCAGTGTTCTCTAGTAGCATGATCATATCCTCATCGGTTGAGATCTTTCTTAGAAGAGATGCATGGAACATCAGATGAATTCCACTTAACTCATCGGGTAGCTCCAGTCGATGTGTCACTTCTCCTACCTGAGCAACAACTGAGAATGACCCTCTACACTTTAGTATTTGCTTTACTCGATTTCAAATCAAACAATCCGCTTTCCTGGTCGAAGCCTTCATCATAATTCATCGTCGTAGGTCGGTACCGAACTATGGTCGTGCACGGTTGATCAATCCATCTTCTTGCAACACTTGGGCTTTGAGTCATAGATTACTGATCAACTCACCCAGAGATGTACATCTATCCACCTACGCCTATCTTGAACAGTCTAGCAAGAACAAGCGCTCTCTCTCAATTCTATCACGCAATCCTCTAGGGCATTAGGTAACCTGGTGGACTTACTAATAGCAATGCTTACATCAAAGGGTTCATCGATCTTCCTACTCCTAACGGGCAACATCACAGAAGATAGCAGCAACAAAACTACTACTAACGCTACATTTAAAGTATAGATGCATAAATCTAAATTATTAAAAATGTACCTGATGTTACCTCGGAGTCTGATCTAGCCTCCTCCCGGTCATAGCAAAGGCTCTAGCCTTCACCCCCTGTTCTCCTTCCTCGTATCGGAGCTTCCTGCCCTCGACTTCTTACAGTCTCTGCTCATGTGACCTTCCTCACCACAAGAATAGCACCTCCCCATACCGCAGTTCTTCGCTACATGTCCGGTCCTTCCACAACGGAAATAGACATTTCCCCCCAATCTTCATTCCCCGGGGTGCCTGTGTCCACACTTGTCACACCTTTTCGACCCCGCATCGGTTATGTCCATAAGCTGATCATCCACTCATGCACCTTTGTCACCTGGAGTGGCTCCGCCACGTCCCAATCGCTTCCCGTTCCATTCTTGATCACCCTCTCCTTTCTTGCTACCTTCAGTCACCATCACAAATCTTTCATCATACAACCTCCCCGCCAAATCAACCGCCGACCTAAACGTGCTCGGTCGGGCAGCGATCATCTGCCTACGGATGTCCGCTGGCAAGCCCTGAATATACCTCTTGATCTTTCACGAAAGAGGTGTCACCTGATCTGGCACCAGACCTGCCATCTCGTTGAATTTAGTGGTATACTGCTGATATGTCATCGTTCCCGCCTCCAGCTGCAGGAACTCCCTCTCAACTTTATCCATCTCACGGTGAGGACAGAACTCCTCAATCATCAGTCTTTTTAACTCTGACCATCTCATCCTTCCGATAGCCCTGCTTCCCTCAACCTAGACAATATTGTCCCACCAACACAAAGCTGAGTCCACAAAGGAGTGAGTGGCAAACTTCACCTTCTGGTCCTCTCGGCATTCGCTGATCTCAAGGACAGCCTCCATCTCCCTCACCCATCGGTGAGCAGCAACAATAGTGCCATTACCATCAAAGGTAGGGGGCTTGCAACTTTGGAATGCCCCATAATTACAGCCTCGTGTTGTCTCACGCACAGGCTTTTCTTCTTCCTCTTCCTCATTAGTAGGGATATCTATCTTGGCCTCCGGTTGTTTCCTCCTTCCCGAGGACCTATTCCTTTCCTTCATTTCCTCGCTCCTCACAGCCCTGATGACTTCAGTCACCACGAATGGTAAGGCTGTCTGCATGACATAGTGCACTTCCTCAGCAATCACCTCCCTAGCTGAGGCATTCAAACTAGCATTCACATTCTCTTCGCTCCGGCCATGAACCTTAGGGTTCTCATGGGTCGTCTCAGGATCCTTAGCACTACTCCTAGTCACACGTGAATAGCCTCTGCCTCTAGGAGCCTTGGAAGATTTCTGCCCAGCCATCCACTAACACACTATAAGATTCAAACACCAACACGGTCATTCAAGGTAATAACTCAGTTTTTGTCAAGTATAGTAAGTCCCAAATTACAGTGGCCAGTTGTGATTAGCCACTTACTTTACTCTTCATACCCCAAGCATTTCCTATCCTGACTACATCGGTATCTAAATCTACATAAAAGCACACTAGCCACATAACAGGCGCACATAACACCGGTTAACGTTAACTTACTTTAAACATTTACATAAAACCTTTACCTCCAGGCACGTAGCTACTAGGACTGGCATCCCTTTTCCTTTTAGTCCCATTCTCAGTTTAAGATTAGGTTTTTCAAAATATTTACCCAATTCACTTAAACTTTTGCTCTGATACCAACTTGTAAGGCCCCGTTTCCAGGCACCTCACAGTTGATCATTCATTGCACCTAAAACATTATAAAACGTACATTTATTTTGCAGAAGAATTTAAAACTTTTATTAATAACTAAAAACATGTCATTTCATTCATTTACAACATTTTTTTTATCCAAAATACAAAGACATGTCAAAATACGGATGCCAGCCTCAAAATGCTCCCAGTAGCTTATGCATCCATGCCTGCAACTCCTCAGCATCAACAAATACCTACCAACTATCATGCATACAAAAGTCAGCGACGCTGAGTGAGTTCTAGTTTTTATAATAAAATACTTTACTTTCATTAAAACCGTTCTTTACTTTCTTTCAAAATCATACTATACTTTACAATCGTTCGTGATCAGACATCATACGTACATACGGATAATATCATTATTGTCTTGGTCATTATGTTCGTTAACTTCGTTCATTCAACATATTTCATTATCTTTCCCTTCTCTCTCAAGATCCGGTTAGACTTTACCCTCTTCGTGAAACTCAGCCACGATTACTGAGGTCGAATGTCAAGGATCCCGTTAGTACCTTATTATGATAACTCATTAACGTTCATTTCATACATTCGTTCTTTTCATCATTATCTTTCGTTCATTACTCTTCATTACTCGAATCTTGTCACATGCAATATCGCCGACTCATGCTCGAAAGTTGATGTTGTGCCAGGGCATGTACACAAACCCCCGACTCATGTCCGAAGACTAACACAGCACCGGGATACGCGACAAAGATCTCATTCGAGTCAATCACAGGGATTGAACTCTATCCGAGTCTGTTGCAACACAAAGTCGCTCACCTTATATATATGCTTGGCTTTATGCCACACCCCCGAAGTTATACGTAACTCGAGTAACCATCATATATTTCACCCCCAACATAATAGGTACCTACACCCCCATTGAAATGGGTACCTACACCCCATCGAAATGGGTAACAACACCCCCATCAAAATGTGTAACTACACCCCCACCGAAATGGGTAACAACATCCCCATCGAAATGGGTAACAACACCCCCATCAAAATGGGTAACTACACCCCCACCAAAATTGGTAACAACATCCCCATCGAAATGGGTAACTACACTGGAGGTCAGCCACAAAGACTGGAACCCTTCCGTGCACACTTTAGGATTTGCTGAACCTCACGTGGTAGAGCTTAAGGCATTTAGAGCCGTGCACTTCACTATACATTGCTTACAAGCCTGACATGTTCTCGTTCATTCATTAATGCATGCATTCATTCATTACGTTCCTCTTTTCATTATCTTCCACTTTACGTTACATAATACTTCATTACATTCCTTAACGTTCAACGCAAAGCCAAGGGAAGACATACGTACATAATAAGGAACATACACATAATCATAAACATACACCATCACCATACAGGCAACATCATACATACATAACACACATCAGACATAAGCCATCACATCATAACCAGGCCTGTCTCCCCATATTACCCCTTAATACCACTTAGAAAACCTTAAGTCCAAAATGGGCGCATGGGACCTTCCAAGCGCATGAGCATAAAAATTCTAAGTGTAAAACAGTCTGGGCGCATGGGCACTATTTGGGCGCTTCTGCCCTGTTCAGGTGCCTTCCCACTATGCAGGCGCATGGCACCTGTTCAGGCGCATCACCAACACTTAGCCGTTTTGGTAATTGGGCGCACGGGCACTATTTAGGCGCATGGCCAACACTTGGGCGCATGGCCAACACTTAGGCGCATGGGCCACTGTTTGGGCGCATGGACAACACTTGGGCGCATGGCCAATACTTAGGCGCATGGGCCACTGTTTAGGCGCATGGCCAACACTTGGGCGCATGGCCAACACTTAGGCACATGGGCCACTGTTTAGGTGCATGGCCAACACTTAGGTGCTGTTTGTTTTTTCTGCAGGAAAACGTCTGCAGTCTGCGGACCACATCTGCAGACATCTGCAGCAGAAGAGGTGGACCAAACGTCTGCAGTCTGCAAGAAAAAGACTGTTTGATTTTTTAAAACCTGCAGACTGCTAAAATATGATGTAATTAAAGTAAACCAATTTTGTGAAACTTAAAAAGGTACTTTAATATTAAAATATAAATAAAAGTCATACAAATACATTAAAATAACTACAATAATATTCATAAAACCATACAAATACATTTTATTTTAATCGTTTATTCGATATTCTGCATTAACTGCTCAGCAATTTCATCTCGTAACTGAGTCATATATTCCCGATCTGATGAGGTACCATGTTCTTGAACATCATTTTCATCAGCATCAACATGACGATTTTCAAAGGACACATTGGGTTGATCGTATTGTGTAAAAAAGTCATCGCTGAAACATTCTTTCCTTATAAAATTATGTAGCGCGAAACATGCAATGGTAATGTTCCTTTGTGTAACCATCGGGAATGGTGCCATCCTCTTTAATATAGGGAATCATGCTTTCAATACTCCAAACGAACGCTCAATAACGTTTCGTAGTTTTGCATGTGCATGGTTAAATTTTTCTTTATTTGTCAATGCACGATTTCTACGAAAATCTCCAAGCCAATACCTAACATTACGATATGGAGCCATAAATCCCCGTATGTGTGCGTAAGCAGCATCACAAAGATAATATTTATCTTCAAATATATATAAATAATTAGAAAATTAAAGTAGTATACAATTATTTAACAAACAATTAAAAGTACCTGGTGGTGGTAACGGAAATGGAGCATTTGTATCTGATAACGCCTCTGATAATATTTTAGAATCATGTGCGACCCCTTCCCAGCCAGCCACAATGAATGTAAAAATCATGTTAAAGTCACAAATTGCTAATACGTTTTGATAACAATCCCCCTTTCCCCTGCCTCTATATAAATCTTGTTTGTCAGCAGGGACAACAACATGTATCAAAGTTCCATCAAGTGCACCCACCGCTCCTTTGAAAATCCGTCGTAATCTTTTGTTATGTCCCGGAATATTTGGATTCGGATTAAAAGAAGTTGGTACTATCATATCTTTTGCAAAAAATCATCATTTTATCCAACACTTCGTAAAAAAATTTATGAATTGTTTGCTTTGAGTGTTGAAATCTACGCTTGATAACCACGTATCGTTGATTATGATCAATTATCATAAAAAACATAGCCATCTTCTCTTCTACCGAAACATGTTTATTATCCTTTAACGAATAATTTACTCTAAAATGAGCACATAGTCGGACAAATGATTCACGAGACATACGTAGCAATTCAACGCATTGTTTGGGATTTCCTTGCAATAACTCTAACGTGTATTTATGCCCCGACATAACCGAGTCTTGTCTCGCATTCGTTTTAAACCTCTCCTCCCAAAAAAGCGAACATACAAGTACATAAGAATTACGAGTAGTAATTTCTTATTATAATCCATTATTATCCTGTTTTAAAGATAACAAATAATTAAACATAACAAATAATTAGACATAATAAACAATTAAACATAACAAATAATTAAACATAACAAATAATTCAACATAAAAAATAATTAGACATAATAAACAATTAAACATAACAAATAATTAAACATAACAAATAATTAAACATAAAATGTTTTCAACCCTAAACAACCAAAACCAAATATTGTTTTCAACACATAAAACAGACAATGTTTTAACTACTTTATTAATCCTAAACTTGTTGCCGTCATCGAGATCCACCCTCTTAAAACCTCAGGAATCGGTGGCAATGTCATCCATGCCTCTCTCATATCCGATGAAACTCCAAAAATATGGAAAGCGGCCAAGAATAGAGGATCAATCGGATCTAACCGACCAACTTTAGCTTCTTGGAACATTCAAGAACTGTCGGCCCTTCTTTGCCTTTAATCAGATATTGTAGAGCTTTTGCATATCACGGGCTAGATCATCATTAGTGATAGATGATGATTTTGAGGCTTTTGCCCTTTTATTTGAATTAGGGGTGGGCTCGGGGGTGGGCTCGGGGGTGGGGTCTATGGTGGGCTCAGTGGTAGGCTCGACGGCATCCTCACTAATATGCTCGGAACCAAAATCATAAGAGCCGGCATCATCGTCTGTGTCATGAATAATTCTGTCTGTAAGCATAAGTGGTACTGCACGATGACAAGAAGATGACCCAACAACTGATGTTGTTTGTGTTGATGTCCACTTGCTACCCCCTGTGGCAGTATTGCCATCAAACAATTGAGCACAAAGCTCGGGAAAAGGCAATGGAACTGTTTTTAACGATCCTGCCTTCGGATGACCCTAAAGTGAAAGTAAAACATTTTATCAGTTTATGTTTAAAGGTATTTATTAAAAACTTTATATATATAAACATACCTTTTTAAATTCTTCCAATTCCTCGTTGGTTAAGCTAAAAGTGTTTGTTTGAGGGTTGTATATGTTGCCTATTTTGTTTTTTAAATACACCCACCCTATGTATTTGGCTTTAAGATTATCGTATGCATTCTTCATTTGTTTTTGCGTTAAATCCAAGCCAAATCTCTCCTTAAGCGCTTTTCCTAAGTTATTTCATGACTCTTTGTGCATACTCAATCCTTTTCTACCAAACTTGTTTACCTCTTCTATGCAAGTCTCTATTAAGCATTTTTGTTGCTCAATCGACCATTGTTGTTTCTCTCCCATATCTATTAATCATAAAACACAAGCATGATAACCATAATCATGTGAACTATCAAGCAGTTGCAGTTTTAAAAAGGATGTGGCAATAATTAATTTTCATAAAACACAATTTATGCTTGAAAGGTATTTTGTTCTTAATTTTCAAGCAGTTGCAGTTTTAAAACATTGTTCATAAAACGCAATTCAACATTCAAATTTTCAAGCAGTTTCAGTGGCTGTTCATAAACAATATTTATTAGTACAAACATATAAACCACAAATGAAAATCATCTCATAAACCCTAATCAGACTTTTATGTCAAGCATCATATCTATGCAATGTAGATCAATTTGTTGAGTTACATTTTGTAAGAACATCAAAATAGCACTGTCATAATAAGGCTATGATCTGATAATATGCATCGTGTGCTCTGACTTATTTGAGTTTCCATTTCAAAACCAATTAACTCCAGAAAGAAATCATGCTTGATATCTGATGATCTTCATAAGGTATTTAGCAATGGGGCCTAACAATCTACTATTCTAAATCTACCAATCTTAACTTTGCATTGGCTAGTGTGAATTGATGAAAATCAGGCAAAATGAAATACTTGCACAGATGTATGAGCAGGATTAACCAACAGTGTATTATTAGGGAGACAACGAATAACTCGAACTTCAACTCAACTCAAACAAATAAAAAGCAATATCGGACAACAAATTCAATACATAGACAGAGACAGAGGCGCAATTAAGACCTTAATTATGCTTTTAAGATGCTTAACAAGCTCAGAATCCGTCGAAGGTTCGTGCGAATGCCCTGCAACGAGGCCTGCTGGAAGGCGGCGCTGGAGGAGAATCGAGCGCTGGAGGGCGGCGGCGCTAGAGGGGGAGGAGGTTTTGCGGCGGCAGGAGGGGCGGCAGGAGGGCGGCGGCGCCGGATGGTGGAGAGAACGAACGGGAACAGTGAAGAGAGGAGAGGAGCTGGTTGTGTTGTGTGTGTGATTAGGGCTCAAAAATCTTTTATGTGAAGAGAGGAGAAGAGGTTCATAAAATGTCTTCCCATCTGAAGACTAGTGTCCATGTCTGCCCCATGAAGAGCTCAGGAAGACATTTTTAAATGAAATGTCTTCCGGAAATCAAACAGTCTGCGCTATTAAAATCTCTTCCCGCGTCTGTGTATGCGCAGATGAAGAGGTGGGGAAGAGCTTTTTATAAAAAACAAACACCTCCTTAGGCTTCTGGCCACTCATGTTGGGCGCATGGACCACTGTTCATGTTCATCAGAACATTCTTAAATATTTTCTATGCTACCAACATCATCCGATTATGATTCTAATGATACCAAGCACAAATCTAACATACTAAGGGCATCTAAGCATGCTACACATCATCACTAACCATAATCATACTTTAAAACATGCATACATACATACATCATTTCGAACATAAGACTGAAACTCACGGTTTTACTTGAAAACATTCCTTGGTATGCATAATAGCCCCAAACAAATTGAAAATCAGTAAAAGAGGTGTTCCAGAAACTCACCTTGACCAGCCTTTGAGCAACACACTTCCAGTTCGAGACCCACCATCGATTCAGCTCTTGAATCCCAAAAATAAACACTAAACACCAAGAACTTCGGTCAAGAACTCGAAGCCCAGCTGAAACCGAGCTCATATAAGAGAAGACTTACCTTTGTAACTGCTTCTTCCTCTTTCTCTCTCTAGAACCGGGACTCCTTCTCTCTTCTTTCTTCCTTTCAGCCGAATGAAGAAGATGAAGAAGAAATGGGCGATCATTCCCCTTTAAACCTTAAAGTAAAAAGGTTTTGTACTTTGTACACTTTTCCCTATCCACTTGTGCTCATTATTTATTTTTTCTATTTACTTTTTTTCCTTTCGTTTAAATAGAAATTCAGGGTGTTACAGTATATGTACAAATTAGAGTTTTTGCCACCACACATTTGATCACAAAATGGTAGCAATTGCTCTATTGTGATCTTTTGCCACTAAAATCGCAGTGGGGAAAACGATGGTGACAGTTGCCCTGTTGCCATCAGTTTATGACCACTAAAATAGTTTGCTACCTAGTTGTAGCGACCACAAAAACCTGTCTAAAATATTGTGACCATCTCTATTTGTAGGTTTTTTGCTACGATTTTGCGACCAACATTTTACCACAATTTTCTAGCCACTAGACACTAATTAAAGCCACCATTTTGCTACCTTTTTTATGATTGGGATTTTGCCACCAATTTGAGACCACGTGGCTAGTGATCGATCATTTTTGGTACCGGTTTTGGCGTGTAAAAACTTGAATAACTATAAAATTTACCCACTCATAGAAATTTTCAAATTATATAAACATTCTCAAAACATTACAAGTCAAAACCATCAAATTACCTAAATTATCATAACACAATAAACATTCATAGATCAAAATAAAGTGTTAATATCCTATCTTCAAACAAAATTTTTTTACATATCTTCAGTGTTTGTCATCTTTTTAAGCATATTATCTTTCTCCACCTTGTGTTTTTTGTTATCATTCACCAACTCTGTAATAATCCCCTTTAACCTTTCTTTTTCTTCTTTCTCTTCTGTCTCTTCTTCTTTTTTCTTGACAAACTCCTTGATAACCTTGTAACACTTTTTAATCTATAAAACAACCAATGCATAAATACAAAAGTTTAGAATTATAAAAAAATGATAACGGGTCAATTCATGTTGTTAAGTTAATATGATATATAAAAGCTAAATTCAAACTTTATCACTAGCCAATTCAATTACTTAAAACTAAAGAATCATATCTAACTACTTCATTTTCCTATCAATTGAATTGGTATAAGGATTTCATAATACTTAGACAAAATACTACATGCTTTTCATAACCATATCCAAACACTAAATTACTCCAAATTATAAGAATAAACATACATCGGGATCTTGTCTACCATGTGCATGTGGGTCACTAACATTGTTTAATCCGTACACTTTTCCTCTATTCTTGCCCCTAGCAGCTCGTGACCATAAATCGTTGTCAAATTTAGCAAGTTCGCTACCTTTTTTTCATACTTCTCCACAATATATCCTTCATATTTAACCTATCGGTATAAACACGTAATTATATTATTTAAATTTCATTGTTTAATTTTTTTTCCTTTCGAAATATATTATTTGGATTCAATAAGTACACTTACCCTAGTTTCCTTTGCCCTTTCGTCAACCCAGTCCATATTTTCTTCTTCCACGTTCCCTTCCAAATCAAAGTTCGAATCCAACAAACGGCTACGACTTAGATGCTTATCCAACGACCTACTTCCTTTCCTGTAATGTGATTGATTCCACATCTCATGAGATGTTAGTTCACGCCCAATCATCTTAGCCTATGAGGATAGAATTGGTAGTTAATAAAATGGTAATATTGACCATATATATATACTAAAAAAGGTTAATTGACATTTTTACCGCTTTTGTTTTTCTAGTCACATAGGTTTGAGATCCAAGTGTATGTTTTCCTCCGATTGATTTACTTCTAATATCACCTTTCTTTTGACATTTTGCTTTCCATTCGGGTGTGTTCCAATGTCAATTGTTTGTTTTCATGTCTCACTTCTTATCTATGGTGGTTTAAAGTAAATAAGAACGGACATATCATCCCCACCTTTTAAATCTTTTTCTCTTGCTATTTTTTTGGCCTCATCTCGTACCCTACACAACAAATCGGGAAATTTACTAGCAATGCATTTCTCCCGGCACTTATAAATTTGTGTACTCCATTTCTCCTCCCACTGAAAATAACACTGCCAAAAAAAGCTTTTAATAAATACACAAAATTGTCTAATAAGTTTTATAAAATTTGTCTAAGTACACAAACATACACACACATACGTTGAAACCCTCAAATAACCGTCTTCTCCTTATTAAGAACATTTCTTCAACTATCCCATGCACCATTCCATGAAGCCTTTAAGATTACTCCAATAATTCGAGTAGGTGTATGTTGAATATTAAATCTACAAAATGAAAGCAATGAATGCAAAACCACATTAGCAACTTTTTTCTATATACATAAAGATACAATATTAATATATAGCTACTTACTCCCCTTCTTCAATCCAAATCCACTCTCGGTTCATTAATTCGGGTACTTATACGTGGTTAGCACGTCCACGTCTTGCGGGATCAACATGTAAAGTAGACTCGTCATTGTCACTACCCTTAATGGGAAAAGGAATATCGACATCCTGATGTGCATGTGACTATAATCGAATGGTATCATTACTACCTATACCACTATTTCGCCTGACACCTTGCTCACCAATTTGACCACCATCTTGACCACCAACTTGACCTAAACCTCGACCACCAACTTGACCACTACCTAGACTTGCACCTATACCAACACCTAGACCAACACCTTGACCACCTGCTTGAAAACTACCTTGACTACTTCTCCTGTCACACCCCCGCTAAGAGCGGAAACACGGGGTTGCGACGAGACGGGAATCGTCATAACACATGGTAAGTGATAGAGATGCAATAATAAAATGATGACGAGCGTGTCATGACGACACCCGACAACAAGGGGACTTGTGTCGTGTATAGTCAATGTTCACGACAACATAGCCATATGCATAACAGGATAAACGATTCACGTAATCACATAAAGATGAAATTGTAATGTAAATTCCCACAACCCGGGAACAAGTTTCAAAAGATTGTAATTGTTTACACAGTTCAACATTGTTTAAAGTAACAGTTTGTCAAACATGTTTAGTCCAAAAATGCATCCTAGGGTCTCCACTAAGGCAGCACACCTAGAACCTCAGCTAGCTTGATCAACTGAAAAGATATGCTCAAAATGGTCAACAAATTGTTGGTGAGCTCGCAGGTTTAAGTAATAAAAATGTAAGTGATGCTGTAAAAAGTAAATGATATGGAATACCATGAATACAGTTATATACACAAGTAAAATCATATGACATGAGCTTTACAACCAAACCTAGCGACGTACACAAAGAAATTGTCGGCGTATATTCACCCAAGACCGTACCTGGCTATTGTTGGTACTAACTAGTATACCAACACTAGGGTGGGGGTGTCAACCCAGTAGTACTACCAATACCTAACTGTCGGTTCCCAAACTGGAATTAAATAGTTGCAAAGATAGAACCACACAGCAGACCCAAGCATGTATCAAATAAGTACGTGCAACACAGTATCACGTTGATTCCTTGTATGAAAATTGTATGTATGTTGTACAGCATAGAAAACGGGCGAGCATACTTTTCCCCCATGTTTGTAAATGTTTGTAAAATAGTATAAGCATAAAAAGGGGCCACGAAACTCACTTGTTAAGTGGTAAGTATGAAAGGTCGAGATTTCCAACAGTTGAATGCAATGATCGGTCAAACACCTATTGACAGTTATGGTCAAGCATTAATGACATGTATAAAGCGTATAGTAATGTTTGGTCGGTTCGGGTTGTATCGGTTCGGTCATGGGTAGCACACACACAAGCAGACACACGCATCATCAGACACACGACGGGACCAAACGCTCGACCCACGTTCCATTCGTACGAATCAACCTTCAATCGTGCGAATTAGCTACTTTCGTGCGATTGAACCTTCATTCGTGCGATTGGACTCAGTCGCACCACACAACACACCCATTCGCACGATCCAACCTCCATGCGCACGAATCAACCCTCAATCGTGCGAATTAGCTACTTTCGTGCGATTGAACCTTCATTCGTGCGATTGGACTCCAGTCGTGCGAAACACGCACAATCGCATACACTCAGTCGGTCACCTGACTCACTCGCACACAATCATTCATACGCATAACTCAATCGCATACAAACACCCAGTCGCACGACTCAGTCGCACGACTCAGTCGCACGACTCAGTCGCACGACACAGTCGCACGACTTGCCTAGTCGCACAACTCAGTCGCACGATAGACTCAGATGCATGATTCAGTCGCACGACTCACTCAGTCGCACGGCTCAATCGCATGACAGACCCAGTCGCCCGAACTGCAGAATCGCGACTGTGGTCGGGCTGAGCAGCCCCCGAGCTGCTCTAACGCGGGTTTTATACCACGAGGACCTCCAGAAACACTCAACAAACATACACAAACATGAAACACAAGCAGAAAGACCTCACACGCACCCACTCGACCTCATGTGCTCGGATGAACCCGAGCACCCGAAACCCTAGAAATCGCAGCAGTAAAACCGAACCAAAAACGGGTTGAACAAGGTCGTCTACCTGCTAGGAACGCGTACACACGATGATACTCAAGATTTGGTAGTGAAAACGCGACAAACGTGACGATTTTTGGTGCTAGATCGAGAGAAAAAGTGGAGAAAAGGTTGAAGGTGAAGAAGATGAAGATGAGGATAAATGGCTGGAAATGGGGCTTATATACCCAGCCCAGGTTTGCAAAATTACAAGTTTAGTCCCTGCACTTAACCCTCAAGTTTCCTAAAAATTTGTTTCGGTTGATTACGATCTTAAAATGTTCGTTATATTACGGTTAAAAGCGTATTTATTGGCATTTGATAGCCTAAAATGGTTTTATTAGTGACAATGGTCGAAATTAAAAATGATATATTTGGTGGTAATGGTGATGAAATTTATAAAAGTTTTATGCTTAACACACGTTCTCGAAGGAAGTACAGGCACAAGGGAAAAATAAACAGACATGACTCCGTAAAGCAGGAGTTCATGAAGAAAAGGAAGATTAATTAAAATATTTCCATGTTATTTATGTCGTTCGACGGACCTTAAGGTGACGGATGTCACATCTCCGACAAACACCTCGACCAACACCTCTACCACCGGTTTGAACACTACCTTGACTACTTCTTCGACCAAAACCTCGACCACCAGGATGACTAATACATACCTAACACATCGACTAACAGCTTGATCACTTCCTCGACCACCAGCTTGATCACTACCTTTGCCCATCGTACGTGCCATGATATCTACAACATAAACAAAATCATTAATACTTAAAACAATAAATAAAAACATTTAGAATTAGTAGTATTGAAGTTAACCTTATCGAAGCACACACTTTAACAAGATTAATGACATTCTATGGTGTATTAAAGTTGACTAAAATTAATGGCATTTTATGGTGTATTGGTTATGAAGGAATGCATTCCATTAGATATCTATTATGAGTAAAGGTCACAGTAGAAAAAGAGTTGAATATAGTCTTTTGTAGTTACACAATAGTTTCAATTATTAGAATTCTTGTTGATAAATTATATGAATTACATGTTTGTTTAGCAAAATAAATAACAATTGAAGCAACACACTAGCTAGTAGCAATCTGGACTTGATTCTTGATTTTTAGTAGCATTACATGATCGTTAGCATAATAAACAACAATTAAACTTTGTGGTGCTTAACATGCATATAATTCAGTCATCATTGTCTAAATTAACCCACTAACAATTCTAAGGAACTTTAACAAATACCAACTACTATATATGATGCTTCTAAATGATTTTTATGTTCCCTAACAACAAATAACACTTTAAATGTTGGAACCTAAATATTTTATTAACTTAATAGATAACGAGGATTTTGGCTTGTCAATCAATGAAAAAAGGCGAAGCAGCCAAAGGCGGCTGTAGTTGTACATAGTTGTAACATTCCGGGTCTCAGGGTCAGATTTAATAGTTAAAATACAAGAAATATGAACTTAATATTTTATGTTAAATGAGTAACAGAACTAGTGAAATGAAAATATTATAATTTAAAGTTTTAAACGAATTTTAGTGTCGTAAGAGACCATTTAATATATATAAATATAATAATATATTATATTTAAACATGCTCCTTTTTTAACAAAACTTAGGTCGATTTGTACAGAAAAATAAGCTCGTCACAACAACATATTTGAAATTTTATAAGACGTTATATTTAAAAAGTTATAAAAGAAAAATGAAGTAAGCAGCTAAATTAATTATAATAATACAATAATAATGTTAAAAAACATACAAAAAAGAAGACAGTGAAGAAAGAAGCAATCACACAAGCACGTTAATATCATCCCGCATCACTGCAGAAGTAATTTACTTGTCTGCTTACTTTCCTTATATAGAAAAAACTTAAGGTTGAATTTAGATTATAAGTTTTTTTAGGAACGTTTTAGTATTAAGAAAATCTCAAGTAATTGATGCCTCAATGGGTATTGTTATTAGTCATTTTTGGAGCTCGGGTAGGAGCATGAGTAGGGAGACTCTATATTAAATTGCTTTAGATAGTTTTAAGTTATGTTCTCATTTAAGTTTTGTCAAGTTAATTATTATTTATTTTAGATTTAGATTATTATTATTATCATTAGGAGTAGTTTTAGGATTATTAGTATTATTATTTTTAGGCATTAGGGTTATTGTCAGGAGTGGGTATTGGGTAGCCTAACCTTAGTAAGGCATGGACTGATCACCCATGCTTAAACAAGGTAGCATAAACCAATATCCAACCATGACAGTAACTAGTCAGTTTTTTCATTACCTAATTTAGGATTACTTAAACTGTATCAGGACCTTGAGATATTACTCGATTGTACTAAGAGTGATTATCAACTATTGGGCAGCTATTAAACAAGTGAGTTCCTCTGAACTGTTTTTCTAAAACGGGATGTGATGTTCTGATAATAGGTAATAATCGAAGAAATGACTATCAATAGCATCTGTGATATGTGGCAATGCTTGATAGGATGCTTATATGATTTTGCTTTAGCCAATGAAGTTTGTATACATAGCCTAGTTATGTGAATTTATAATGTGCTTACTCTGTTCCTATATGTTTGACATGGTTGTATCTGCTTGATGGATAGTCAATATTAATATGCTTTGAATTTTGAAGAATGCTATGTTTATGAACTCACAAGCTTTATGCTGAGTCCCAAATGTTTTTATTCTATGGACACACATCCTAGGTGCCAAGTGATTGCAGAAATTGGAGATTACGGGATAGTTTACGAGGAAATAGAGGTCTAGAGCACTACTAAAGATTTGGATCTCTAGTTAAATTGATGTAATGTATTATCTAGTATGCCAGATGTACAGTATGCTATTGTGTTAATCAAAGTTAGACTTCCGCTATGAATTTATATTACTATGTGTTCTGTATATCTGATGCGCAATGCTTCCTAAAGTGTGCCTGGGAGGCGAGCGTTACAAGTTGGTATCAGAGCCATGGTTTAAACGAATTAGGCATTTTTAGTTAGTGACTAAACTTAAATTAAGATCGAGAAGACTACGTAGATTGCCAAACGAGTCAAGTAACATGATGATAGATAAGAAGAGTTAGATATGTGTTAAGCATACAGTGGAAGATAACTTGAATGCATAAATAATGTAAAAGGTTAATAGAAGTAACTAATGTTATTAAGGATTTACATTTGTAAATTGTGTTTTGGCTTGTTATCAGTTATGTTTACCTAAACATAAGAAGTAGATTATATCATTGATCGGGAATCGTAGAAGACGTACACCTCTATGGATAGTCTTATGTAAATTAGTCTAAATTAAGCAAAGTGACTAGGCAAGACAAGTCACGATTAGTAATAGTCAAATAAATTATAAAATAGAATGTTTAGGGAAACAAGCGTAGGGAATGCTCAATAAGAAGGACATTCATATTCAAACACTCATATTGATACATAATGAAGGAAACCTAGAATATGCATGTGAGGTAAATTGATGATTCCGCTTGGATCACATAAGGTGAATTTATAATAAACAGAGTATCCTAGTAAGATTCTAACATGTTTATTAGTGCCTATGTCTTAGTGGTGAAGTGACATATGTATATGACAAGGATTAGTGGTGTGATGGAATATGAACATATGGGCTACATGTGCATTATCAGATATTCAAATGTTGTATTAGTATTCATCAAGAGTATCAATCGATAAGATAATATAAAATATAAAGTGATGAATAGTATTTTGAGAAAGGATAATACCCTAAAACATTAGAACCAGTACCAAGTAATCAAAAGCAAGATAGATTGTCAAAGGTGATCGTGGATGTAGAACGGGTATAAAGAACTATGAAAAGTACAATTAGATAACAAGGAAAAATACAAAACTTTATCTTTAAGATGTCAAGATAAATGCTGCTACTCAACCAAAAACTAATCTGGAGAAAATAGAAAACAAATTACAGAAAAGTTTCTCATTATCTACAACTAAGATTGTAAACCAAGAAAAAAGAAGAGCAAGTACAAGAGGGTGCTTATAAGTCCTTCATGACGTGCTAACTCTCTAACCTTTGATAGCAACAAGAGATCTGTAGAGGAACATGAATGCTCAAGTCAAATGAATTTTCTCAGATAGTTATGCCTACATAAAAACACTACGGTTTGATGCGCAGTATAGTTATTTTATTATAAAGAATTACATTTGTGCAAATAAAAGCTTACTATTAACTGTATTTAGACCATACCTAAATTAAGAATCTTATGATTTAAACCATACCTGCATAAATAGAATGACTAATGGTAGACAAAAGAGAATAGTTGACATCATTAAGAATCGTATGATAAGCTTGAATGGTAACTTGATTCCTATTGACTTGATACCTATGAAAACCCAAAGAATTTAAGGTAGTCAAAGGAATTGACTGGAAAACCTTTAACTAAGGATAAGTCACGTCTGAAAGAAGAATGGTATATAACTTAGATTGCCTAAAAAATGGTAGTATATGATGATTGAGCAGAAAATATTATCACTATGACTCAGGTCCATATTCTAGCATATGCATGAACACTATAAAAAAACAAAAGGTTTGAAGCATTTTTAGAATAAGATATGATCACTATAAATTATCGGTGATTTACTCGAATTTACCAATGCATTAGGGATATTCATGGGGCATATGATAAAGTTTATAGACACTATTTGGATAGATTCATCATCATTTGTTTCAAGGACATTCTGATATATTCGAAAGACTGACAAGACCACGAGGATCATGTTAGAGAAATTCTAGAATTACATAAGAAAGGAAAACCTTGCACAAAATTCTAGGAATTTAAATTTTAGGTACATAAATTTTAATTCTTAGGTCATATGTTCAACGAGTAAGACGGACAAGTAACACGTGCTAGGAATAATCAATTAAGATAAAGAAATACCAAAGAATTACACAAACATTCACATAAAAATTCCAATGAAAGGGATTTAAGAGAAGATAAAAAGCTAATCATACCTTATCTATTCGTTTGAACTGAAGAAGAGATGATAAATGTTTTTTGTTAGGGTAACCGGTGAGTCTGAGGAGGCATAAATCACTGATCCAAACGTGGGTTAACATCCCGATTTGTTCGCACAATTTGTTTCTAGTAAATTCAAGATCTAGATACAGATTTGAAAGCAATTAATCTGGCTTTGAATCGTTTCTAAAAGAACCGACCGGTTCTTGTGATTTGCTGGTTGGACCGGTTGGCCGGTGACCGGATTAGACCGGATCTCTATAGATTTGAAGAAGAAAACCAACGGTGTTGCCGGAGTTCTCGTTGGATATGTTAGCTACTTGAATGAAGAATCATTTTTAGACCGAGAATTTAACTTTCAATTTTTTGTGTGAATGAGACAGAGATTAATGGTAATAATTTACATTTTTAATAAACCAATATGGTTTACAGTTGAGTTTAATTTAAGTAACTTTACAATTGTTGTTATATATTTATTAAATTTAAGTCTAAGTTGGTTTTAATTATTATATTTTTCAGGTTTAGTTTTTAATTATAAAATCATATGAAGCTATTCAGTTCTTAATTCTAGTCCGAGCGATTCAACCAGTAAACTAATTAAAAATGGTTATAAGTGGTTGAAAGGAAAATATTTTTTATTTATGTATATTTGAGAAATCACATACCTTTTCTCATTATTTATTTCTTTTTAATTCAAAAATAACAAATTTTCGTTTGTAATAAGTTACCTTTTTTATAAAAGAAAATTTTAAATCATAATATTAATTCCACTCCTTAAAATCTAGAGAAAGACGAAGAAAATAATTGATGATAGAAACGAGGGTTGAAGAAAAATAGTAAGGTATGTTGGGTGCTTACGATGACCAATCATAATTTAAAATTGTTTGCCTAATTTGAATTCTGTTAGTATATGGTTTACATAAAAACCTAATTATTAAAATACTCACCAATTTGTGTTTTTATTATCTAATTCGTATAATGATTGGAAATTTTATTATGTAATTCGTATAATGATTGGAAATTTTATTATGTAATTCGTATAATGATTGGAAAGCTATTGTTCAAATAACTTATTTTGGTGAAAAAGATACTTCCTAGTTCATTAGACAAAAAATGGTTAGGCAACAACGTTTCTCTTTGTATAACAAGAAAAAATCTCTACTTATAACAAATGAGCTCGAGCATAAGGTTCACATATCGAGCTTATAGCGAGTCAGTATTAAATAGCCCATGACCACATCGTTTGTAAAATATGATTGAAGGAATTGGAATAGGAACATGTCAATTGAACTGAAAACTCTATAAGTAGCTCATGACCACATGGTTCGTAAAATATGATTTGTAATATATAATCGAAACTAAATACTAATACATGGCACAACTGCTTCTTTAATAAAAAGAATAAGATATCTAAGTTCTATAATTCATTTAAATATAATTGGTTTGTAATATATAATCGAAACTAAATAATAATACATCGCACAACTGCTTCTTTAATAAAGAACAATGAGATGAATAAGTTCTATAATTCATTTAAATTTCAAACTTTCCATCTACAATAATTGAATGAAATGAAATTCAGATTGAATTTCATTCCTTTACAAATAACCACCCGACAATGTCGGTTTTCACTCCGCTCTATTTTGTTTTTTTATTATTATTTTGTAATTCAATACTTTGATATTTTTTTAACTTTTATTTTGTTAAAATCCCATTAATTTTTGAGTTTTATTTTTATAATTATTCTATTGTTTCAATATTAGGATCACTATGTGATCAACATATAACTTTATTTTAAACTTATTCTTATATTCAAATTTTTTTCTTATTTTTATTTTTGCTACCATCTTGCTAGTAATAACTAAATCGTGTTGATCGCTAATTTTGTAATCTTTTTTATTTTAATCACAAAAAAATTTTGCTACCATTTTGCGATCGCAGTTAGCCGATCTTAGATTATCAACTGCTTTACCATCGTAATAATTTTTTTGTTTTATTTTTGTAGTAACTTTTTTATCTGCGACCATTTTACGATACCACTTTAACGTCGGAAATGTTGCAACTATTTTGCTACCAGATTTTGTTTGGTCGTTTATTTTGATACCATTGTTTCACAAATCTTGTTGGGTCGCTAACTTTATGACTGTTTTAATTTTAGTGGCAAAACGGTTGTAAATTTTGCTTGTGGCGCTCTTAGGATTGTGGATCACTTTGCCACCATATTAAAACTTTTGTATTATTTTTGTAATAGTATTTATTATCTGTGACCATTTTGCGATAGCACTTTAATGCTACCACATCTTGTTTGGTTGCTTAATTTGATACCATTTTACCACCAGATCTTGTTTGGTCGTTAATGCTGTTACTGTTTTAATTTTGGTGTCAAAACAGTTGCAAATTTTACTACCATTTTGCAATCTTAGTTAGGCAGTCTTGGAATTATCAACCGCTTTGCCACCGTATTAAAACTTTTATTTTATTTTTGTAAATGTTACAACTATTTTACTACCAAATCTTTTTTGATCTCTTATTTTAAAACCATTTTCCACCAACTCTTGTTTGATCTTTAATTTTGTGATTGTTTTAATTTTGATGGCAAAACAGTTGCAAATTTTGCTACCGTTTTTGTTGGTCATAAATTTTGGTGGCAATTGCTTCGTTTTGTAGTAGCGTGTATATGTATAGGTGGTATACTTATGTATGTATATACATATATATATATATATATATATATGTGGTGTGTGTGTGTATGTATGTATATATAGATATATACATATATATACTATAGATATACATATACATATATATATATACATATACATATATACATACATATACATATACATATATATATATACATACATATACATATATACATACATATATATACCTATACATATCTATACGTATACGTATATATGTGTGTGTGTGCGCGCGCAGCGCGCGCGTGCAAAAACAAGGTACACACCATCGACTACTTCAAATTTCCCACTGCATGCATAGGGAACATTAGCTTAACATAGAGATTTAAATGTTAAGCAATATGAGTTATAACAGACTTACTCCTATCTATGTTAAAATTTGACAACACCTTATAAACATAAGAGCGTTGACTGAACTTTAACAGATTCGACTCTTTATTTTTCACAATCTTCATTACCAAAATCTTCCTTGCAGTGCCCAAGTTCTTCATGTCAAACTCTAACATAAATAACTCCTTCGTTGTTTAAATTGTCTCTTTACTCTTGCAAGCAATTAGCATGTCATAAACATATAATAGTAGATACAAAAATTCATGAGTTACATATTCCTTTAAATAGACATGTGTCATAATAACTCCTATTGAAACCATGAGTAACCACATACTCATCAAAATGCTTGTACCACTGTCTTGGTGACTATTTTAATCCTTATAGAAACTTTCGTAATAAACACATTTTGTGCTCTTCCCAGATACCTTAAAACCCTAGGGCTGTCTCATGTAGATCCTTTCTTCAAAAGTACCATGCAAGAAGGTTGTCATGACATCCAACTGCTCCAACTCAAAACGTAAACAAGCTGTTAGAGTTAGGATTACTCTAATTGAAGTGTGTGTAACAACTGTGGAAAAGATCTCATTATAATCTATCCTACCTTGCTGAGCGAAGCATCTTGCCACCAACCTAGCTTTATAACTAGGTAATTCGCCCTGTAATCTTTCTTTTACTTTGAAAAGCCACTTGCAATCCACAAGCTTTTGATCTTTAGGCCTATAAACCAATATCCAAGTCTTGTTCTTTTGCAAAGAGCTCATCTCATCTTCCATGGTTGAGACCCACTTAGCTTTATCGTTTGAAGCTAAAGCATTTTTATAGGTTAATGGTTTCTGGGTACACACTTGTTTAGTAGCAAGAAACACAAAAGCCAAAATATCTTCATTGGTTCTATATCTATCTAGAAAAAGTATATGTCTTCTTGGCCTTTGACTAGCTATACTATACTCTCTAGGCCTGTAACCAGACTCATCAACTCCATGTCACACTCCTTATGAGTTGCTACCCTACATACTATCATTAAGAAAGGTCCCCCTTCACATTAGGGCTCCACCTCAATCATAACTTCCTGACACTTGAATCATTCTTTCTGATAGCCCATTTTGTTAGAGAGTACCATGTACTAATAAATGCCTAGAAATACCATTAGCTTTACAAATAAATGCCTAGAAATACTATTAGCTTTATAGAATGGACTAAATTCATTACTACAAAATTCTAGGCCATTATCAGTCCTTAACTTCTTAACCTTTCTACATGTAGTTAAAGACCTTCATTCATTAAATTTTCTAAGGTTTCATGTCTGCCTTTTAAAATGTAAACCTAAACTCTTTTTGAAAATCATCAATAATAGACAAAAAATAAGAACCCCCTCCCAAAGACTTAGTTCTAGCGGGTCCCTGAAGATCAACATGAATATAGTCCAATATAGCTTTTGTAGTATGAACACCTTTCTTGAATTGACCTTGTGAGACTTGCCCATGATGCAGTGCTCACAGAAACCAAAGTCACACTCCTTTAGAATATGAATCACCTCTTGTTTCCTCAACTCCATCAACCCTTTACCACTTATGTGACCAAGCCTCTTATGCCACAACATAACCTATGTGAGTCTCACCTCTTCAACTGCAGTCACAATCCTTGGTTTGCCTGACCATCCAACATACAAATATTATTATATTTTCTTGTGCCAAACATAACCACCATATACCCTTTGATAACTTTTGCTAGTGCTTAATGAAATGAGATTCTTTGTTAATTAAGGAATATACCTTACATCTGTCAACTCAACTTCAGTACCATTTAGTAGTTTTAAGACCATAGTACCATACCCTTGAATTGTACACATCCTATCATCCCCCAAATGTACCAAGATTTTCCACTTCAATTCCTTAAAGAACCCTTTGTCTGGAGTCATGTGGTATGAGCAATCGGAGTCCATGATCCAGTCTCCCCTTGTATCTTCTCTTGTGACTGCTAACACATTTGCATTTTCATAGCCATCAATAGAGCTTTTAAAAGACCTACTACCTTGATTCTGAAAGAAATAGAATCAAACTTCTTAATCTTACTTCTTTCTAGACAAGCCCTTTTAGGCGCTTTTCTGAATTACACACAAAGTACCTACGTTTGAATTTTGATTTCGATCGGCTTAATGATCTTGGTTTCATGGTCCTTTGGTTAGGCATTCCCTAACAAACAGATCCTTAGTAGAATCATCCTTGACATCATTTTGTTTCTTCAGTTCCTTAGATTTTAATGTGAATAGCACCTCTTCCATTGAAAGTGTCACTCTTCTAAACACGAGGGTGTCAATGAAATATTCATAGGATGATGGGAGTGAAGCCAAGAATAAGATCTCTAGATCTTCTTCATTGATCTCAACATCTATGTTGGCCAATCTAACACCAAATTGCTAAAATCATTAGTGTGATCTTCTATTGACTTACCCTTTGTCATATGGAAAGTGTATTACCTCTTTTGAGATACAGACGACATGCCAATGACTTCATCATATACAACCCTTCCAACTTTGACCAAATCCCCACAACCGATATCTCCTTTGACACCTCTCTTAATGCCCGATCTCCCAAACTCAACATGATTAAGCTATGAGCCTTGTCCAGTATATCCTTCTTCTCCTTTTTGTATAGGTGAACCGTTAATTGAGCTTCCCATGCTAATGCATCCACAACTTCTTGATGAACCACGAGGGCTCTAATCCTTACCCTCCATAATCCAAAATCGTTCTTGTCGTCAAATTTCTCCAAATAGAACTTAGTGGACACCATCGTGATAGCCTGATCGTCATTCGCGTGTATGAGCCTTGTAACATGGCTCTAATACCAATTGTTGAAATGAAAACAATCACTCTATAATGAACTCAAGAAAAATACTCAAAAGCAACTCAATTACTCAATACTCAGGTTGAAGAATACAACATGAATGAATGAAAGTACAACCATTACTAAGCCTTATCCCCTCTTAACAACCTTTTACCGAAGTAACTACTTGTCTGAGTAGACAACAACAATCTAACACTAATAGTTCCTGAACTATCAAAGTTGACTATCTAACACTAAACTACATATAACACTTCATACTAAACAACCAAAAATAACCTCACTGACTTGAAGATCACATTTAACAGCTTTAAATTCTCCATTCTATCGACCATTTGTATATATATTATAGCAATCAATCAATGAAATATGTGATGATGATGATTCATCAAGTCTGAAGATAAGCAACATCTTTCATATACAAGTTATGAGATCGGAGCTACAATAAGTCCTCCTTCAATTCCACCTAACTTTTCTTCTGGTTTGATTTCTCAGTCATTAATTACAACATATACAAATACCTACCTACCTACTTACTATACTATGCATGCTTGATCACATCTATAGATATATTGTCATACAACATTAATTAATACAATACACTTTAATTTCCTCAGCCCTTTCTTGTTTCTACGTTTCTTTTACACTTGCTACGCACTAGATATGCATATGCATATGATGTCAAGCATTAGTCAGAGTTCTTGATTGTTGCCTGCATATATAATATGATTAGTGTTTTACCTATTAAATGATGCAGCTGATTCGTCATCATATGGTGCTCTACCGCTATCAGTCTCACTGGAAGCTTGATTAGGCACCGGTACGTTGTTACCTAAATCACCATCTAACCTCATCTTCTGCACTTCTGAATATGACAAAATCTTTATGCTTTGTACACAGCTCACAAATTCCCTGAAAAACTCACCAACAACATATACTTTCACTAATATTATTAAAGAAAACAACACTATGTTAATTTGGTTTTATATCCAAGCAACTTACTCCCATGGGTCATCTCCAACTAACAATATGTCATTCTCATGATCAACATATACAAGTTTCCACTCCATCCTTTGCGTGTCTTCTAGTTGGCCTTCAATCCCAAACATTCTAGCTAGATCATGTCTTAGCTCTTCATACCCCTTGTAACGTGTCACGTCGATCGTTCTTCCGACTGACCCACGTTTTTGGACCTATAAAATAATAAGAAGAAGAATAAGAATAAGAATAAGAATAAGAATAATAATATCTGCTAAATGTCAACAATATATTCAATCGTGTACAAATATATGCTACCTTTGTGTACGTTCTCATGCGCTGCTGCTGAGTGTGATTATTACCCCACAATCCATTTCCTACAACACTAGTATCCTTAGCAGCAGCAGCCATATTGTCACTTGGTTTGAAAGACATATCAGGCATTCCAAAAGATTGTGGACTTATCTCAGCAGCTGACAACTCCGGCTCAATATCTCTAGAGCCGCCATTAATGTAAACTGACATCATGTTATGAGAATCAAAACCCCTTGACAACAATGCATCTGGTGGCAGACTATCGTTATTAGCACCAAAGGAGAGATCACCCCTACTTTGTGAGTGAACAACTATATCACCCTCCCGACAGAAGCTTGGGATGTTGTAGTTTTGTGGAGGCAACCACCAGCAGCATCCATACAGTATGATGTTACAGATGCGGTAGGTTCAGTAGTAATGGATTTTTCTTTAGGTTGCTCTGGTAGTTTCAAGTTACATAACTCATGTTTGACTCTTATATCGGATTTAATTTGACTTTGAAGGTCATGAAGAAATTTAGAAGGGTGATCAATATTAGAATCACCACCAAGGATAGATGGTCCTTGATGGTTCTTGATCCGGAAATTTGATGTCGTTAGTTGACAGTTATTTGTCAAAGGTGATGTGGAACACGAGGGAACATCACCATCACCAGGAGGATAAATGCTTAGCGGTTTGTATTGACTCTGTTGTTGGTTTGATTGTGAAAGTGTTGATGCCGACAAGCTGTTACCACTAAGTTGTTGTTTGAGTTGCTGACTTACCTGCTGTTGAAGAGGCTCAACCGGTGAGAACATATGTTGTTGCTGTTGCAATTTTTGCAGGATCTGCAGTGTTTGCTGTTGTTGTAGTAAGTCTGATGGAGATTGTTGCAACTGTTGTTGTTCCATTTGATGTTGTGAGGTAGATAAAGGCTGCAATGAAGTCCTATTGGCTAAACCACTATATAGCTGTTGAGGTTGTGTGTTTCCTAAAATTTGTTGTGATTGTGGTTTTTGTTGTTGTTGATGTTGATTGTATACATGATTTTGTTGTTGTTGATACAATTGCTGCTGCTGGAGTTGCTGGTTTTGGGGCCATGGAGGAGAGTGTTGTTGCAGGGGGGCGACAAGTTGGTTCCTTTGGTTTGGTTTGTTGGAGTGTGAGAGGTTAGGGTTATGAGGAGATTGAAAGCTTAATAGCTTGGAGGGATCATCAAAGCTTAGAGAATTTGAAGATGCAATGGTAGCTGGTTGTATATTAGATGTTTGGAACCCATGATGATTCTGCTGCTGCTGCTGCTGCTGCATGCTCATCCACTGGACCAAACTCAACCCAGGGTACATTGAGCTAGACCCGTTTTTCATCCCCATATCTTCAAGCCAGGGCATGGCTATCCCTCTTTTATAAGCATTCTCCATCTCTGTATCAATGTCTGCCACATGTGCAACAAACAAATTTAGATTATAATTCTTTATCTATTAAAACATGAAGGTCATATGACACACAAAGAGACAAAGAATGATTGCTTAATCACTGTTTGTTGATGGAACTTTTGCCTGAAAAATGTAGGTGGGCACATGTAAAATGGAGTCACAACAGGCTCAATTTCCCATATTGAGACCCGATTAGGGCGCTCACCAGCTGCTGATTCATCCCAACCCACCTGTACCGTAACAAATTTAAGAAAAGAGTCTCTTGACATTAAACCTTATAAAGGAAGGGCATTTTAGGAACATAAATATGTGGTAATGACCAACAGTACCTGAAGACTACGCCATTGTGAATCCTTCCACCTCACTGGATCCAAATCACTGATACCAGTTATAGTTCCCATGTATCTACGCACCCCTGACTCTTCAGACTCAAACATCATTCTAAACCGCATGCCCAATGAAACTTGACCATACATTGCTTTATTGTACTTGGCTAGGGGTATCACAAACTCAGCAGGACTTGCCCTGTCAAATTAGAACATTGTTTTCAAAATGATTTATCACTAATGAAATCCCAACCGCTAATAAAGAAGAATGTAAACAAACATGTTACATAATACATATGTGTGTGTATAAAACCTAGGATTGTAATAAACTGTGAACGGGCTGTTATTTGCAGCAGCATGAGCGGCGGCTGCAAGGATTCCAATATGCATGCTGTCACTGGATATAACTGATGATGAGAGAGCAGGCTGTTGTCTGTTGGATCGTCTAACTCCCAACAGAAGCTGTGATTTCTCATCTCTACAAATCATCAGCAAATCAAGTCACAAATCAATACATGGTAAAAAATAATAATAATCTTTTCTTTAGTCATACCTTACGAAAAGGACAGCATCACCAGCAAAAAGCCTTTTGGAGCTCACAAAAACACTCCATCCTGTGGTTAGTAGATGCCTCTTGGGTTGCCCTGAAAATCAAGATAACCAAATAACTACTTATGGAACAGAGAATATGCCTGCTAGCAGACGAAATAAGGGTAAGTTTTGGAATTCAAGAAACCTCGATATATATGTCTGAAAGTCCAGGACTGATCATGCAAATCTCTAGCTACCAGCTCCTGAGCTGGAGGTTGCATAGAGAAATCCTATAATACATGTGGTCTGGTAAGACATTATGAACACTCAAAAAAGCACACATCATACATATGTAAGCATCATGAAAAATACACATACCAGAGGTGGGAATATCTTTTCAGCAGCTCGACGGGGGACAGAAAATCCACCATGGGTGCTGGTATCACTAGCTGTAAGAGTTTTGCAGAAGAACTCACTAGGCTGCTTGTTTTGTTTGAGACCCATATCAGATATAAGTAACGCTTCCTGGTCATACTGCAACCATGATCATGTTTGATAAAAAGATCCAATTAACAAAACATGCGAAATCTATATATACTAAATTAAAATATCCAGTTGACTCACTTTAGTTACAGGTTGAAGAGTCATCTGCGCATACACCTCATCAGTTTCAGAATCAGCCTAAATCATTTACGACAATGAAACTAAGTCAAGTCAACAACACGTGTACATTATTATTGTAACTCTTATTATGATCTAAATAAATATAACCACATACATGTAATGTGACATTATGAAGCATGCAGATGATCTTGGAAGGAAGATTAGGATAGGTAGGTATGTTTTGTGTATCCTTGTGCATAGATGCTGCAACCTTAGAAAATCAATATTTTTAAAGGAAAACAATTAATTAATGAATGAGTAAACAAAGTTGAGATGGAGATATCCTGATTACAGATAATTAAGAAAGCTTACCTGCTCGCTGTGACCTTGTGGAAAGTAGACCACGAGACTTCCGACGGGTGGCAATGAGACCATCGGGCCAGCACAAGCATGCCATAACTCTGAATTCATTACCTTCCTTTCACCTGACACTAAAAAGTAAACAAGATATCGACTTCTTCTAAGTTGAAACTTTTATAAATTGGTAATCTTATATCGGGTACATGAATTAGAAAAGGTGAATAATATATGAAATTCTGTGAAGACATAATAGTTGGCAAGGGTCAAGTTTGATACTAATAATAATAAGACTAGTGTGAGGTGACAGGCTGATTTCCATCAGTGGGCATGGTGCCACAAACAGGACCACATATATGAATTAAGTTAGCAGATTAAAATGGATGATGTAGCCTAAATTAAGATGCAATCCGCTAAAAGCTTCAAGTATCCTTCAATTAGTGGGACCAAGCTTCAGATGAGGATTCTTCATTAATATTCAACCTGCCAACTCATATGCTGCCTGCGATTGATCGAAACAACAAATTTCCGTTTTTTTTAAAGTAAAAAATTATTATTATTGTTACTATTGTTTCATAGTTCTCTTCATTCAAGAATTATGAAAAGGGGTGAGAAGATAACATTAACATAGTATAGGAATCGGAATCTAATTTTTATAGCAGTTGACATGAAGCAGTTTTAGGAACAGAATCAAGTAGTGAGGTGAATGGTGAGTAAAGTTGGGAACTTTGATCTGTGGGATGTTTTGTTTTTCTTTTCACTGTGAGAATGAGATGAGAGAAAATTGATTGAAATGAAATGGTATAGCCGAAGTGAAGTGAAGTGAAGTGAAGTGAAGTGAAGTGAAGTGAAGTGAAGTGAAGTGAAGTGAAGTGAAGTGAAGTGAAGTGAAGTGAGTGAAGTGAAGTGAAGTGAAGTGAAGTGAAGTGAAGTGAAGTGAAGTGAAGTGAAGTGAAGTGAAGTGAAGTGAAGTGAAGTGAAGTGAAGTGAAGTGAAGTGAAGTGAAGTGAAGTGAAGTGAAGTGAAGTGAAGTGAAGTGAAGTGAAGTGAAGTGAAGTGAAGTGAAGTGAAGTGAAGTGAAGTGAAGTGAAGTGAAGTGAAGTGAAGTGAAGTGAAGTGAGTGAAGTGAAGTGAAGTGAAGTGAAGTGAAGTGAAGTGAAGTGAAGTGAAGTGAAGTGAAGTGAAGTGAAGTGAAGTGAAGTGAAGTGAAGTGAAGTGAAGTGAAGTGAAGTGAAGTGAAGTGAAGTGAAGTGAAGTGAAGTGAAGTGAAGTGAAGTGAAGTGAAGTGAAGTGAAGTGACGTGAAGTGAAGTGAAGTGAAGTGAAGTGAAGTGAAGTGAAGTGAAGTGAAGTGAAGTGAAGTGAAGTGAAGTGAAGTGAAGTGAAGTGAAGTGAAGTAGTGAAGTGAAGTGAAGTGAAGTGAAGTGAAGTGAAGTGAAGTGAAGTGAAGTGAAGTGAAGTGAGTGAAGTGAAGTGAAGTGAAGTGAAGTGAAGTGAAGTGAAGTGAAGTGAAGTGAAGTGAAGTGAAGTGAAGTGAAGTGAAGTGAAGTGAAGTGAAGTGAAGTGAAGTGAAGTGAAGTGAAGTGAAGTGAAGTGAAGTGAAGTGAAGTGAAGTGAAGTGAAGTGAAGTGAAGTGAGTGAGTGTAGTGAAGTGAAGTGAAGTGAAGTGAAGTGAAGTGAGTGAAGTGAAGTGAAGTGAAGTGAAGTGAAGTGAAGTGAAGTGAAGTGAAGTGAAGTGAAGTGAAGTGAAGTGAAGTGGGTTGGTAGGTATTGGGAGGAGGTTAGGAGAAAAGGTGGCGTTCAGATCCGCCGGAATACACGCAGACAAACACGCCGACGCTCGGGGGGACAATAATGAGAAATCAATTCCATCTCCGTTTATTAATTCATCTTTTTTGTTAAAGTATATTACTATTAGATTACCTTTATAACATCAAACTAGTTTTCTATGCCTTGCAATTACATATTACGCGACAACATAAACTATATACTTCAATCCATCATAATAAAATTACTCGAATATATATCGTTAATAAAAATTATTTACATTTATAAGATCAAACTAGTAATTTGCTTACACTTGTGTCGATTCATATAAAATTATATCAAAACATAGGTGGATGTAAACACGCCATAACAGTATATGTGAAATATTGAAAATAATTATGATGTTTTGAAGAAAGATAAAAATATATCATACTCAGACCACAGGTTTTGGTCCCACGTCATGAGGTTTCGTTTTACATAAAATCTATATCAAAACAACTTATTCTGATTTTCAAAAAGTTATGTTTTTGAAAAGTTAATAATGTATCATATTTGACTCTAACCAATTTTGAACGAAACTTACATGTGAACATAGATAAAAATAAGCAAATCGTAAAACATTGAATTTGTAATTTTAAAAACATTGTATTTTTTAAGTTGTAACAGAAAACCAAAATAGAATAGTATAATAACTTTGAAATCAAACCATAAGCCCAGTCAATCACAAGTAAGCAAACTGTGTGTATGCATTTTATGCCAGTACATATGCATTAAAGGTGTAATGTTTGACTTTTAATATATAGCGAACTAGGCAAAATAAATTACATCTTATCTTAGGATATATAAATTACATTATTTGTGAAACATTAATATTTAAGAATATTGACAATGGTATCAGGTTGGTGAACCAGGTTGTGGATGTGTGGGCATGTAAATATAGACCATATAAGAAATAAAGTCTTTTTAGATGACATGTATCATAGATAAAATCAATAGTAAGAAATTGAGATAGTTTTAACATATAAATAGAAGACATATGAGGACACTAGTAAGAGCCAAAGTAAAACTAACTTGAGATGAGTGGATTAAGTAAAGAATTGTTGGACTTGCATCTCTCGGATGATATAACTAAAGACAAGAGTTTTTGTAGATTTTAGAACAGAGACGAGTTTTTGGAGATATTAGAACAATGTCAGATTGTAGGAGAATGTGTAGATTTGTCTTGCTGCTTCTTATGTGGTCTTGAACTATCTTCGCTTATGTCGATGTAGATAGGTAAATGGTTTCAATTTTTGAAATAAAGTGATTAAAATATTATGAGATATATAAATTGTTTTGATGGTATGTATAAGGGATGGATTTTTAAATTAAAAATGTTTTAATAACCAACAACTCTATGATTGCTTTCTCATAGTATGCACAAATGAACATGACCGGATTGGGGAGGAATTCATGTGGTCCTGAAAAAGGCGTGTTGGTTTTCCAACCACAAAGCTTCTTTGACAGCCTCAGTTAAAGCCATATACTCAACTTCTATTGAGGACAAAGCTACCACTCACTAAAGCTATGCTTTCCAACTAATAGTGTTACCATACACTTGAAATGCATAACCAGTTACTGACCTTCCCCTGTCCATATTTTTAGCAAAATCTGAATCCACATAGGCCAAAATTGTACATTCAGATATACCTGAATATCCTGTGAACACTAACCCATCTTGTATGGTACCCTTCAAATACTACTGAAGTAACCACTTAGCTCCTTTCTAATGTGCTCTACCTGGATTAGCAATGAACCTACTAACAACACTCACAACATACCCAATATCCGGGCGAGTACACACCATTAGATACATCAAACTTCCCACCACATTAGCATAGGGAACTTTACGCATATACTCTTTATCTTCAACCACGACAGGAGAATCCTCCTTTGAGAGTCGAAAATAAGCAGCTAAAAGAGTTTTTACTGATTTACACTCCATCATTCCATAGTTAGTTAACACCTTTCTTATATAAGAGCTTTGAGATAACACTAATTTCTTCTTCAGCCTGTCTTTACTAATATGAATGCCCAGTATCTTTTTAGCTTCCCTTAAGACTTTCATGTCAAATTCAGACATCAACATACTCTTAGTATAATCAATGACATGCTTGTCCTTGCAGGCCAGCAACATGTCATCAACATACAACAAAAGATACACATAACACCCTGGTTTGTGCTCTCTCAAATAAACACAACAATCATAAGAGCTTCTCATAAAACCATGTGTAATCATATGTTCATCAAATCTTTTATACCATTACCTAGGAGATTGTTTAAGTCCATATAAAGACCTCTTCAGCAAACATACCTCATGCTCTCTACCTTTTAGCTCAAATCCCTCAGGCTGTTTCATATATATGTGCTTTTCTAGACTCCCATGTAAAAATGTTGTCTTGACATCAAGCTGCTCCAACTCCATATTGTGAACTACCACTAATGAAAGAAAGATTCGTATTGAAGAATGCCTAATAACTAGGGAAAATATCTCAGTGTAATCAACACCTACTTTCTAGGTAACGCCATTGGCTACCAGCCTGGCCTTATACCTAGGTGGATCCCCATCTTTTAGGCCGTCTTTCAAATTGTAAAGCCACTTGCAAGAGACTAGAGTTTGACTACTAGACTTTTCCACCACCTCCCATGTATCATTCTTATACAAGGAGTTTATCTCCTCCTTCATAGTAGCAATCCACTTCTCTTTATGGACTGAGTTGATAGCATCAGTGAAACTAAGCGGTTCATATAGGTCTTCATGTTCTGCAGTAATAAATGCAATAATTATGACATCTTCACCACTCTTGTATCTAACTGGGGGTATAATTGTTCTTCTTGGCATGTCCTTGGCCAAGTTATACTGGCTAGACTCCTCTATAGATGTTGTTGTATGTTGGGTTTTTGTCTGAGATGGTTGGTTTGGCTCCACCTCAATTTGCACTCCCTGATCATATGACCCATCAACACTGTTGTGAGATTCTTTAAGTCTTATAACATGTTTATATAGAACCTCCTCTCTACACTCAACATTCGTGCTGACAACCACCTTTGGACCACCTTCATCCAGTCTCCACAACTTTTAGCCTTTTACTCTATTAGGGTAACCAAGAAACACACACTTGATGGCCTTAGGCTCTAATTTGCCTTGACTAATATGAGCATACACCACACAACCAAACACCCTTAGATTACTATAGTTTGGTACCTCACCAGTCCACAATTCCATTGGTATCTTCATGTTCAAAACAATTGAAGGGGATCTGTTAATCAAGTAAGCAACTGTGGTTACTACTTCCGCCCAAAAACTTTGAGGCAAACCTGAGTGCAACAACATACACCTTACTCTTTCTAGGAGAGTTCTATTCATTCTTTCCACCAACCCATTTTGTTGTGGGGTGTCTGAAATAGTTAAGTGTCTTTTTATGCCATCAACCTTGCAATAATGGTTGAATTCTTCATTACAAAATTCAAGACTATTATCTATTCGTAGCTTCTTCATTTTTCTACCCATTTGATTCTCAACTGAGATCTTCCACTCCTTAAACTTGTGGAAGGTGTCACTATTGTTTCTGATAACATATATCTAAACACTCCATGAGCAATAAACCATAATTGACAAGAAATAACGGGCCTTCCCTAATGACTCAACCTTGGCTGGCCCCTATAAGTCTGAGTGCACATAATCAAGAACCCCTTGGTTGTGTGCTTCCCCTTGCCAAATGTGACAACCGACCTCCAGGTCGTTATTCTAACCCTAATCTACTTGTATCATTACCCGTCTTATGAGTACTAATAATAGAAACAATCTAACTCTATTAGTGAATTTGGAATCATCTTTTTCTATTTGTTCCATTTTATGATATTATGTGATTTTAGTGACTTTTAGTTAATTTGAGTTTTACTTTTTTGAACTTACTGTTCCGGGAAATTCAATTAGTCACCCTTACTACAAAATTTATTTATTATTGAAACAATTAAAAATGTGTGCTTACACACATTAATTTTCGGCTAATGCATGCATAATCATGCACAAGACACATCAACTAACTAAAAACTCTTACCACCTAAAATACAACACTACACAACAAATTAATACTACATAATATTAATTTGTATTTAAAATTAAATCAAAAATGCCACTAGAGGCCAAATCTCGGCCGCCCCCCTCTCCCCTAATCACCACACTTCTATACCACTACACACCACCACTCCTCATTCATGCAAGCATTTCCACCTCTCTCACTCTCTCTCTCTTCTCTCGGATTCTCTCCAGAAACAAACACACACACACACCACGGTTTTGAACATCATTGCAGCCCCATATTTGAAGAACAACACCATACATCCATCGGCCAAGCTCAAACAAGCGAGAAGGTGCCATTTTGTGAAGATTGGTGCTTGATTCTTGTAAGTTTGAGATCCTACAGCACTTGTTCGAGTTTCTCCAGCTTCTTCCAAGGATTCCCAGACCCCTCTCGACCATCTACACTCTCCAAAACATGAACAATACCAAGTTTAAGCTTCATGTCACCCGAAAATGGTCATTTCATGTGTTTTTTTCACTTTTCTTTTAAAAACACCTCCTCTCTTTGTTGTACCAGAAACCCACACCATCATCTTGTTCTTGAGGAGCTTTCAACGTCACAAAAGGTATCTCACACGTTATATTGGTCATTCTTGATGTGGAAACCGATTTCCACCATGAAAACCCTCTTTTAGGTGTTTTGCACCATCTAACTTGTAAATCTTGTAACCCTTGAAAGAAAAACTTGTAATCTGCTTGCTAATGGTTTAATGTACTCCTAATAACCTGTTTTGAAAGTTATAAAAGGTTATATAACTCGAACATCTGGTTATTGCACGGGCTACACCTTGAAAACCTTCTTTCTACATGAAATAACACTATTTAAGCACTTGTTTGAAAACCCTCTCAACCAAGGTTCATAACCTGTACATGAACGACTTTGGAACACCTTAATAATCTGATATTAAAGTTAAATAAGGTTTTGGTAATGTTTAAACGCATGTTATAAGGATTTACACATGTGTTATGGTCGGTTATGGCTAAATCACTAAGTTGATGGTTCATTGTTGTGTTGGGTGACCTAGCCGTGAGTTTGGGACATGATTTTAGAAAGTTTTGATGAATATTAAGTGTGTGATAAATAGTTAATTTCTGGAAATTAAAGAAGATTAGACCCACTTTAGTTATTTTCGGGACCCGAAACATGGTAAAACAACTTTAAAAATAATAAAACATGGATTTTAACCATATTAAAAAGTATTCCAGGCTTAACAATGGTTAATAAAGTGTTCTGGAATCTATGGGTAATTTAAATGGTCAAAAGGATAATTAAATGGCATTTTAACTAGAAACGGGTATTAACCGGGTGACGTTTTTGAGAAAAATCCAAGAAAAAGGAGTTTAAAGCTAAGATTTATAAAAACCATGTCATTTCATCAAGTTAAGTGTTAAAAGACCTAAAGGATTTGAAATATTGGTCAAATAAGCTTTTAAATGGTCAAATTCGCTTGAAAATGCGTTTTAACGGGTTAAACGTAAAAACGAGGCTTTCAACTATTAGAGGCAAAATTTCACAATTAAAGGACTTGAAACTTATAAAAATTTCCTTAAGATGATATCTACCGGTCCAAGACTCAAATTTAGGAAAATCCTTAATTAACCGTTAAAACTCTCCAGTTTTACCGCAACCGGGAACGTTAAACGCATAGGTTTTAAACCGGATCCATATTCTGAAGATCTGGAACACTTACTCAATAATAAGTCAATTTTTACTCTAAGAACCTGATTTTTGGTCTTAATTGTCACAAAGAGTAAGAAACCAAACTTGAGGATAGAAACTGTCAATTTTGAAACTTGAGGGACTAAATTGTAAAATTTTACCATACGTTATAACCGACTCTTATGAGACTAATAATCACTTGAACAGAATATCTACCCTATATCCTTAACTTAATTATGTAAAATCCTAAATTATATGGGAAACCATGACTTTCCATAAAAGGAAACTTTATATACAAACCTTCACAGAATCACAGCCTTATACGACAACTAAATTTTTGACACACTTGTTGCACCTTAAATAAGTTTATAGCAGTAGCTTATCACTTAATATATTCATGTTAGGGTGCTAGACTTGTGACATTCCCGGCACACGAAGAGTTATTTTTGGCTTAACACCTAAGGTGAGTTCTAGTGATCCCCTTTTTACTACTGCTTTGGGGTGAAACATGCTCTGTTATTTATGAAATAGTTGTGCTTACTTGGTGATTGTATGTGGGATTTATGGTTACCTGCTGATACTTATATCATGATCATTAATTCTTTCGTGAACCGCTTGTTTTATATGGATAGATCTATTTGGGGAATCCCCTACACACAGTGGCTTCCGTTCTAGGAAGGGTACCCCACTGAGATCCTGAGGGGTCGTTTGTGGCATGTGACAGGTTTTGTTAAAAAACTATGGTGAACCATCCGGGCAGGTATGATACACTGGTTTGGGGCTCAGTTCTTCCTTCGGAATAGCCGGTTAAACACAACTTTAGAAGAGGCCAACCGGGACTGAGTGCAGGGTTGATTATGATTCTCCCACGATGTTGAAACTATGATTCATTCCTTTTAATCAAATGAGGATTTGTTAAGTCCGTTTCGTTTTTAAACTTTAAGCACTTGAATTCACCAACTTTTTAGTTAACATAAATTTCTTTTTGAGCATGTTTCAGTTAATTTATGAAGAGATCCTAGCTGTTGTGAAGACCTAGACTTATCCCCGTGACCATGGCATTGGCTTATTTTACTTAATGAACAATTTGAACAATTTTACATTTCTGTTGAGCAAATACAATTTGTTTCTACGTTGGTTGTATAACTCATTTGGGGGTTGGATCTGTTTCTAGCCCCGGTATCTTTTGAAAACTTTTAATACCATGTGATATTCTCTCCTTTGAGCTCTTGTAATGGTTTGTTTCCGCTGCCATATGTTGTTGCTAGTCTATGACGTCCCACCCTACCTGGGCCCGGGGTGTGACACCAAACTTCAGCCTCTTTTGTTTCCTAAATACACATTCCTCACAAAAGCCATAGTCACAACTCCTTAAGTTCCCAAACACTTGTTGTTTACTTAACTCAATAACCCATTGGGCACTTATGTGTCCTAGCCTTTTATGCCATAACATAGCATCTCCCTCCAAACTACTAGAGGCAAAAGAGGTTGAATTAATCACGACCTCACCATCTAAAAGGTAAGTGTTGTTTTCCCTTCTAGTTTTGGATAAAAAAACCATTGATCCCTTCACAATTCTAGCCTTACCATTCTTAAGACTAACATGATAACCATATCGTTCAAAGGTACCAAGGGACAATAAACTTCTTTTTAGTGAGGGAATGTACGTGACCTCCTTTAGATCAATCTCCACTCCACTTTCCAACTTTATTGTAACCGCACCACTCCTTAGTACCTTACAGGGTCTATTATCACCCAACTTTACAGTCCCCAGATCATCTTCAATTAATCCTTGGAAGAATTATTTGACCGGGGACATGTGGTACGAACACCCAGAGTCAATCACCTATTTTCCTTTGATACAATCGCTAGTAGCCACCAGCACATCATAGCTGTCATATCCCTCTAAGCATTCATCTTGGCACTATGATGATCTGGACCTCTGACTCTCCCTTTCTCTTATTCTTCTATTCGGGATACTCCTTCTTGAGATGCTTCTCAAACCCACAAACATAACATCTTCTCTTAAACCTTGACTTCGATCGATGGTTCTGCTTGGTTCTTTGGGTTCTTTGATCCGGTCTCCCCCTTACCATTAGACCTTCTCCACTTTCTTCCTCGAGATCAGATTGTTTCTATAGTTCTTTCGAGTTGAGAGTTGCTAGAACTTCTTTCGTTGATAGGGTCTCTCAATCGTACATTAATGTATCTACAAAGTGTTCGTAGGATTGAGGTAGAGAGGCCAGGAAGATGATGGTCTGGTCTTCGTCATCCAACTCCACCTTAATATTTTCAAGATTTATGTGACCAACTTATTGAATTCGTCTGGATGATCCTCAACCGACTTACCGGAGGTCATCCGAAAAGTGTATAGTCTGTTCTTGAGATACAAACGATTCGCCATAGATTTTGTCATATACAACAACTCGAGTTTCGCCTTTATGCCAACAGTTGAGGTTTCTTTCGAAATTTCACGTAATACCCTGTCTCCCAGGCTGAGAATGATTGCACTATGTGCTCGTTCGAGAGTCTCCTTTTCTTTATCACTCATCGTTGCCGGAAGGTTAGCTTCACCTAGCAATGCATCGCTTACGCCTTGATGAACCAGCAACACCCTCATCTTCAACCGCCATAAGCTAAAATCATTCTTCCCATAGAATTTCTCCGGATCAAATTTAGTAGACACCATCGTCGTCCTTGATCCAACTCGATCTCACCCTCTTTGATTCGAGCCCTCACTAAGCTCTGATACCAATTGTTATAAAGAATCAATCAAAGAACAATGAAGTTCAACTCAAGATTAATACGATTGCTTATTATTGTGAATTGACATTACAAGACTTTGGATCTGATTCTTACATTGATTAAAACTAACTCTAACAACCAAAGATAGAACTTGACATCTTTAGTCCTTACAGTTCTCAAGAATTACCAACTAGTCCTTTAACTAAACATTAAAACTACTAATGGTATTACATTTATGATTTTGACTTTAATACTCAAAAGATGTTATATCACCTATGATAACATATTTTCATGTCTTTTATTTTATCTACTTAATCATGTTAATGTTACTGCTCCAATACACATAACGAAGTTGACGAACATTACGCATAGCACGAGTTAATTTCTAGTTAATATAAATGGTGTATAAAAATAAATATAAGAGGGAGTATAAGTGTGTGTTTTCATATTAACTAGTTGGCGTTAGTGTGTTCCGCGACGGGGATTGTGAAGTTGTTAAATACAATTACTAATGATTTCAAGAGTGAAGAAATGCAAATTTGCGAACAAGACGGTGCAAATTAAAAAGTATGGTGCATAGCATCTAAAAATTATAAAATACTTATTCTAATACGTTTATATGTTTAGATATCACCTATAAAAGTGTTATTCCATGCTCCCTTACATGCATCATATATAGCAGATGGTATATGTTAGCATCTAAATAGTAGATACGAACCATTTAAGTACAGAAACATGTATTTACAAAACACCTCATGTTAGCATCTAAATAGCAAAAGTCAACAAACATTTGTCTAAGATATAGCATGTGATAAGATACAAAGTATTGCATTCAGCTTTGTGGGATGGTTGAACCAAAAAGATGTAGTTATGACAATAGGTTTGTTAGTAGACCATGGTGCTTCAGTATTTTTTTTTATAGCAATAAGGATGTTTCAAAACCAAAATTTACATACTCGTGGTATTTTCTAAAGTAAGAAGCAACACAAGCTGGTATGCATTTTCTTGCTACCTAAGAGCCCCTAATATCAACATATTAATCAGTTTCACAATGAAGTCGGGGTAATGTTGATACACAACCTTTTTTGACAACTGATAAAGCATAGGGAAAGCTTATAATGGCATTTCAATGGTATCAAACTAAAAGAGCCTAGTATAAAGCACTTTTCACACCATTAAGCTCACAATATAATCCTCTGTTTGTCTATATCAAAAAGACGTCATTAGAATGTAACGTGAAAATATATATTAAAACAATGTCACAAAATAGAGTTGTGTCCTAATTAAGATAACAGCCAATTGCACTCAGCAGTTTAGATCACATACATTTATTTTCATCATGAATTTTGTGTCCAAGTATAAGTTAAAAACATGGCCATTTTTTTACAATTTAATAATAAAAAGAATGAGACTTTGGTAAATTTAGAAAAGAGTAATTAATACACAGTGATCACAAGTCAAGATAAAGAAATAGAAAAATGCAAATTACCTATAAGCATGCCAGGCATATTTGCAAACAGCTTAAATCAAATTGAGTAGAACTGAATTACTCCTTAATTGATAATTTAGATTAATTAATACGGTAAAAAATGTGAATTACGAATTGACCAACACATAATCTTAAGTTCCAGGAAGCCAAATAAGTAAGGCCCTAAACTGGAAGAAAGTTTAGGTTGGCCGGCTGTAGGCTATTAAAAACATGCCACTTAATAAGTTGGAATTCATTGTATTAACAGACCATGACCACCCTAATGATTTTGTTATCAGAACCTTTAGATGCCACTTAATTAAGTTGGAATTCATTGTAAAATTTCTAGACATCCAAACTGGATCAAACTTTTGGTCCACCAGTAGGCTATTAATTAAGAACATGCACATGATTAAAAACATATATTAAGAGGTCCTGTCCACCTTAATGATGTTTGTTATAAAAGCCATCAGATGCCACTTAAGTTGAAATTAATTGTAAACTTCCCAGTGGACTCTTCAAGACAATTTAAAATATAAAAAAAAAAAAAATTTGACAAAGGCCGTATAACTTAACACCAACCTTAAAGATAAAGAAGTATGTATTTAGATTTGGAGCAATTAACATATGAGCAAGTTATTTTCTAAAAGGTATGCATACGTAGTGATCAATGATAATTTTCTAAAATTTGACAAGGGCAGAGACAGTCTCATCGATCAGTTTTACAGGGTCTTTGCTACGTAAATGGAACAAATTAATTTGAATAAAAAAACCAAAAAATGGATCATGGAAACGAATGGGGATTGCCGATTCTTAACCCAAATTTTATTCTAAAGCGCTATTCAGACCAAGCCAGTACTGTTGATTACTTAATCGCCTAACTATACAATCTGAACATCAGATACTGAAAATGAATTTTTTGTTTCTTGAATTCGCTATCACATACATATATATAACTTCAAATATATTGGATAAACAACAATGGAGATTTGTAATACATGAATTCGAACAACACAATCTGGTGAAAATTAATTTTGGTTTCTTTGAATCTATTATCACAGTTGGAAAGTCGGATAAACAAGAATGGCGCTTTGAAATATATGAACTCCATTAGGCAAATTGAAATCAAGAAAAGAGTAAAAATTACGTACCAATTTGGAGTGTCAGCTTAAACAACAGACGAAGACGATGATGAAGAGAACTCCAAATGATGCAAGAATAGTGAGTAACGGCTGAAGGAATCAAATAAAGAAGGATAATATATATCATATGCGAGAAGCAAATACTATTCGATATAGGCGAGGCGCCTAGAGTAGAAGAAAATGCAGAGTTGATAAGGAAATGATGAAGAAACTATGCGGGGCACGTACTGATCGAGATCGATCTATTCTATATATTGTGGGCTGCCAGATTTATACAAACATTTTGGACATATGGATCGGAAGGTTAAAAATTGACGCAGTTAACTAACATGCTTGTTGACATTGTTAAGTTGCTTCTTTCTTGTGTAGCATGTGTATAATGTATAATTATTAAGTATTTATAGAGGGAAGGAATATGGAGGCATGTTATGCTATGTTAGTTAATCACTTAATTGGATGGATGGATCGATCGATGTATCTAAATATAAAGTAATCGTCCGTGTTTTGCTCCCACCCCACATTTTTGTTGTTTGGGTTGTAACTTGTCTGATAATTGATATCTATTAACTCAGCCAGCATGTGATCTGCCAACACAATATTATATATACATTCATCATGCGTACATGCTACACATACATTTCAATTCTCACAGTCATATATACTACACTATACTATACTATATATATTGCCTTCAACACTAATCTTTTTTGTTAAACTCGCTCTTAATTTTATGCGGATGTCTTCACTTTAATGCCCTTTCTGTTATGTTTATTTGAATAAAGGATGTTTAATCCATGTAGTGTCATGCATGTTGGCTACATGCTCATGCACGTGAATTTATTGTTGAACAAGTCTTAGTAGTCTTTTGAATTGGTTGGAGTCTGTTAGCGAGTCATGTGGGTTGTTCCTACTATGTAGGAGATTGTTGAGTCTGTAGCTCTATTTATAGAGTGTTCTTCTAATGAATAAACTACCAGAAATATTCAGATCAATATATGATACGCTTGTAATCTTTCAAGTGGTATCAGAGCGAATAACCAGTGAGATCAATAGAGTGTGTTCGATGGCAGAAGAAACCGTTTCTTATCAGAGCGTACCCCGATTCGATGGTGACTACGATCATTGGAGTATGGTTATGGAAAATCTCCTTCGTTCAAAGGAGTTTTGGTCGGTAGTAGAATCGGGTATTAGAGTTCCCAGGGAAGGAGAAAACCTATCAGCAGCGGAACAAGCTAATGTAGAAGCCATGAAGTTGAAAGATCTAAAGGCACACAACTATCTGTTTCAATCCATAGATCGTCATATCATTCGTACTATTACGCAAAAGAATAGTGCGAAGAAGATCTGGGATGCTATGAAAACAAAGTATCAAGGTAGCACTTGGGTTAAACGTGCTAAGTTGCAGAGATTGCGAAAGGACTTCGAGGTCCTTGAAATGAAGGAAGGAGAGTCGATGACGGACTACTTTAACAGAGTTATGGCTGTTGCTAATGACATGCGCAATTATAGGGAACAAATGACAGAAGTTAAGGTTGTTGAAAAGATTTTACGTTCCTTAACAGAAAATTTCAATTTTGTTATGTGCACCATTAAGGAGTCTAAGGACATTGATCCTTTGACGATTGATGAACTTCAGAGTTCCCTTCTGGTTCACGAGCAAAAGTTACGAAGACATGCAACTGAAGATGCGGCCCTCAAGGTAGATCAAGATGCGTTCGGAGGGCGTAGTTGAGGACGAGGTCGCTCATAGTACTCAAGGGGTCGTGGTCGTGGCCGTGGCCGAATTTGATCCGACTTTGATAAGTCCTCTATTGAATGTTACAATTGTCACCAGTTGGGGCACTTTGCATATGAGTGTCCTAAAGCAGAAAAGGTAGTTAACTTTGCTGAGTTTGATGAAGGAGAAGATCTGCTTCTGATGGCACACGCAAATGTACAACGGGAAAGCAATACAGGCATTTGGTTTCTGGATTCTGGATGTTCAAACCACATGACAGGTGCTAGAGATTGGTTTGTAAAACTGGATGACACATACACTCACACCGTGAAGCTTGGGAATGATCTTCGATTGTCGGTGAAAGGAATGGGCGATGTGCGATTTGAGGTGGATGGCATTACTCAGGTGATATCTAACGTATACTATGTACCCGACCTCACTTCCAACTTACTAAGCATTGGTCAGTTACAAGAGAAAGACTTGACCATTATTATACGTAAAGGCACCTGCAAGATATATCATCCTCAGAGAGGATTGATCGCCTCTTCTAACATGACCAGAAATAGAATGTTCTTGGTCCATGCATTGAAGAAACCATTGATAAACCACTACATGAAGATGGATGTGGAGTCTAATACGCAAATATGGCATCGAAGACTGGGTCATATAAACCACAAATCGGTGAGAACGATGCAGTACAGGCAGATGGTGATTGGGTTGCCTAAAGTTGTAGAACAAACAAAGTTGTGTGAGGTTTGTCAAATGGGAAAGCAACAACGTGAGCCCATTCCCAAGAAAAGTATGTGGCGAGCAACGGAATGATTACAACTGATTCACACCAACCTCTATGGACCCATCTCTCCAGCCTCTCCTAGTGGCAAAAGGTACCTACTTTTATTTATTGATGATTACTCTAGAAAGGGGTGGACTTACTTCGTAACCAATAAAGCTGAAGTCTTGAAGTATTTAAAAGATTTAAAGCTTATATGGAAAATGAAGTCGGGTTATCTATAAAAGGGTTAATAAGTGATAGGGGTGGTGAATTTACTTCACACGCCTTTAATGAGTATTATGAATTGCATGGTATAAAGAGGAAATTAACTGCAGCCTACACTCCACAACCGAATGGAGTGGTAGAGCGTAGAAACAAAACTATAATGAACATGGTTAGATGTTTATTGATTGAAAAATCAATGCCCAAATGGTTTTGGTCGGAGGCTGCAAATTGGGCAGGGCATATACTCAAGTGCATTAGATTATAAGGTTCCTGAGGAGGCATGGTCAGGCAACAAACCAAACATAGAGTACTTTCAGGTGTTTGGTTGTATAGCATATGCACACATACCATCACAAATGCGTACGAAGCTTGACAATAGGAGCATCAAGTGCATACTGCTAGGCATAAGTAAAGAATCCAAGGCCTACAAGTTGTATGATCCCATTCAACAACGGATCATTGTGAGTAAAGATGTGTCCTTCGCTGAGAATGAGAAATAGAATTGGAAAATTGAAGATATGGGGCAAGCTGAGCTTGACATTCCAAAAGAGTATGCTGAAATTGTAGAGGATGATGTCATCATTCCTCATCATGAAACACCTGAGGATCCAAGCCAAGTAAACGAAGCACCACCAGGAGAAAGTGTGTCATCTCAACATGATGTTGAATCATCGATCCCACCAACCACCGGTAACACTGATGATGATGTTCATAATGCTTCCTCACCGGGGGTTATCAACGACATTGTTGCCACTCGCTCTCACATCGGTGAAAGCTCCACTTCCCCAACAAGAACATCTAACCGTAGCAGCAAAGCACCTGTGTGGATGGAGGATTATTAGTCAGGAGATGGTTTGTCGGATGAAGAACTCAACTTGGTCTTATTCAGCTCCTCAGGTGACCCAACACGCTATGAAGAAGCAACAAAAGAATCAAAGTGGCAGGAGGCAATGGTAGCAGAAATGAAAGCAATAATTGAAAATGGGATGTGGGAATTTGTTGAAGCACCGAAAACAGTCAAACCAATTGGTGTAAAATGGTTGTATAAAACAAAATTAAATGAGAAAGGAGAAGTAGACAACCACAAGGCTCGTTTGGTAGTCAAGGGGTATGCACAACAAAAGGGGATCGATTATCATGAGGTATTTGCTCCGGTGGCCAGATGGGATACGATTCGAACAATCTTGGCAGTGACAGCACACAACAATTGGGTGATTCATCAATTGGATGTCAAAAGCGCCTTTTTGCATGGTGATCTCAAAGAAAATATTTATGTGGAACAACCACAAGGATACGTGAAACCCGGTGAAGAACACAAAGTTTATCGGTTGAAGAAAACATTATACGGGTTGAAACAGGCACCTAGAGCCTGGTTCAACCGTATAGAAAGATACTTTGTAAGGGAAGGTTTCAAGAAAAGTGAACATGATCACACACTTTTCATCAAGAAAGTAGGAACCAAGTCATAATTGTAAGTTTGTATGTGGATGACTTAATTTACACAGGCAATGATGACAAGCTATGTGATAGCTTTCGCATGTCCATGATGAAGGAATTCAAGATGACTAATTTGGGAATGATGAAGTACTTTTTGGGAGTTGAGATACAACAAACTGCCCATGGGATTTGCATGAGCCAAAAGAAATATGCCACAGAAGTCTTAGGAAGGTTCGGTATGTGGGATAGCAATTCAGTAAAGAATCCTATCGTACCGGGAACTGTGCTTAATAAAAGCGAAGGTGGACAAGCTATAAATGATACTGAGTATAAATGTTTGGTTAGAAGTCTCATGTATCTCACGGTAACGAGACCAAATTTAATGTATGTTATGTGTCTAATTGTTAGATTCATGTCAAACCCAAAGGAAGAACACATGCAAATTGCTAAACGTGTGTTGAGGTATGTTAGAGGCACTATAAACTATGGTTTGATGTATGGAAAGAAGTTAGGCGGGAAGTTGGAGGTTTAAACGGATAGTGACTATGCGAGAGATGTGGAAGATAGGAGATGCACGTCCGGGTATGTCTGTTTGTTGAGTGGTGCAGCAATATGTTGGAGTTCTCGAAAGCAGGAAATTGTCACACTATCTTCAACGGAGGCGGAGTATGTGGCTGCTACTAACTGCGCTTGTCATTGTGTATGGTTGAAAGGGTTACTCAAGGAGCAGACTGGGAAAGAGATTGGTACGGTGGACATTAAGTGTGATAATAGCTCCACTATCAATCTATCGAAGAATCATGTTATGCATCGTAGGACAAAGCACATTGATGTGCGCTTTCATTATCTCAGGGAGTTAGTCAATAAAGATGAAGTGAAGTTAATATTCTGTTCTACTGATAATCAAGTTGCGGATGTGATGACAAAGCCTGTGAAACTTGATGTTTTCGAATACATGAGGGCTAAGCTTGGAGTTCGTGAGCTGCTGGAATCATGAGCTGCTGGAAGTAAACTGATGGGTAAACCCGATATCAGTTTAAGGGAAGGATTGTTATGTTTATTTGAATAAAGGATGTTTAATCCATGTAGTGTCATGCATGTGGCTACATGCTCATGCACGTGAGTTTATTGTTGAACAAGTTTTAGTAGTCTTTTGAATTGGTTGGAGTCTGTTAGCGAGTAATGTGGTTGTTCCTACTATGTAGGAGATTGTTGAGTCTGTAGCTCTATTTATAGAGTGTTCTTCTAATGAATAAACTACCAGAAATATTCAGATCAATATATAATACGCTTGTAATCTTTCACTTTCACGATGACCAACGTTCAAAGGTTCGATCTTCTAGATGAACATTATGCATTTGAACATAAATCACTAATCAAAATCACAAATCGATCACAACTCTGAACATAAATATCATGCATAATTAATCAAAACAGATAACGTAGTTATGCATTTGAAGTTAGGGTATCATCGGTCAAGCCTCGAGAGATTTGTTTGTAAATTTGAAGCAGTGAAATGGAGTAATCTAAATATCTTTTACTTACCTTTTTTTTAATCCTATACGGTATACACAAATATCACTTGCTAAAATGGTCACCGTCATCTACTAGTTTCAAGTGACTTTTTAGTGTAGGCCCCGTGCAGCAAGTGCAATCTTTATCATCATGTATTAATATTATTTATATTCCCCTCGAAGAATATATACACTAGATTTAAATTTAATTAAGACGTTTTTCACTACCTAACACTTCAATTTTTATTATACTAAGTTTGTCCCGCGTGAAAGTGTTATTTACTTCAACTAATACAAGATGTCACCATGTAACCAAAATATAAAGCTATAACATTTAAAAGGAATTCGACACGTGTTTAGAAACTACAGCAGAAACACGTATTTCTTACGGATTTTTTGCTATGAAAAATATCCGTATCAATTTTGTTGAGGAATAGCTACGGATTTGATATGAATTATTTTCTTACGATTTACCTACAGATATACTGTAGCAGGCTATGTTCGCAGCAAGTCCGTAAGAAATTTTAAACAAAATTGATGAAATCAATATTTTAAAAAATAAATTAATAAAATATGTAGCAAAGTTGTAGTAAAAACAATAATGATCATTTATCATTTGGGGGCATAACAATTGGATATTTCATGGCATATGTTTCATGTTTGCTTTTTGCATATTACTGATATTTTATATAGTTATATTATATTATAAACATTTTTATTTTGCTTTGACATTATCTATACTACATATAAAGTATATAAGAGTGGTATTTTAAGATATATAAAATTAAGAACAATTATTTTACTCAATACATAAGATACAACCATTTTTAAAGTAAAGTAGTATTTTTTTAACATTATTTACAAATTATCCCTTACAATTAGATACATAATAACCTTACACTTATAATAAATTACATAAAATTTTACATTATCTACTCATAAACTAAAAAAACTTAATTTGTTTTAAGATTTCAGTTATATATTTTAATCTATCATGTTTAAAAACTTTTAAGATTATAATTGTAACATGTGTATTTTTTAAACGTTTTGGTATAAATTTTTTGCTAAACCGATTGTATTTTATGAGGTACAATAAGTTAATGCTTAAATATACAAGTCGTCATGCAAAACCAATTTATTTTGTGTTTTAAATTTTAGCTTAGAAAAAATATAATAGATTTTTATAAAATCATTAAAAGAATAACAAAAATTAAAAACGCATGCAGATGTGAAATGTCACCCCGCCGATTATGTGGGCATCCTTCTAGTAACCTTTTAGTATACATGTGAATTAGATCGTATTATAAATATATTTTTATTTAAAATTTTATCTAATATTTAACTTGTGTAATACACGGTTTACTAACCTAGTATTAATATAAACATAATGAATCATTGTGAAGACTTTGTATGTATCAAGGTGTTAGGTATGTAAATATTGTTATAAATGAAAAATATTTTGTCCAACCAAATATTTATAGGCTTTAGGTATGATGATTGTGTATAAATATATAATGTATGTGTTGTCTGTGGTAACACTAATAAAATAAATAAGTTTTTGTTCTTTATATCCTCTCTTGTTATATACCGCCACCATAACATAAAAATGAAATCATAAATAAATCTGGGTACTTATATTGGGTTTTACTTCTTGTTATATGATTATCTGGAGAAATATTTTTAGCATCTCAACATCCTAACTATGAGTTTAATAAGACAATATTCCTAGTCTTAGGAGAAGATGAAAATAAGTAAGCCTAGAAATACACAAAATAACCTGAAATGCATCACAATATTAAATTCAAACTTATGAGAAATCAATATGAATTTGAAGTCCAACATGTCATACATAAGAATAACAAATGAATTACTAGATGTATATAGAGTGACAAAGTCACATATACCAACAATAAATTTACTTGTTGGAATTGATATAGTTATGCAAAAAAAATATGAAAATTAATTGGTTCCAAGGATTAACATCAACAAAAACAAAAAAAGCATAATAATCCGGTTGGTATACCTCATAAAGACTATATACAAAACTTTGAAGAGGTAAATATCTCATGACCAACTAATAACTTATCTAAAGAAAATAATAGTAACTTAAAATAGGTAAATATCCTAGAAGAGACTCATATAATCCCATAATAGATTAATAAAATGTAACATTTTGAATTTTTGGTTAATAAAAAGTTAATGTTGTTAATTCTTGTTGGGATCATTGTTACCTTGTGTATGCCTCATTGAGTTACTTATGTTTATTTGTCTTAAATTCTTTAAATTGGAAGTTAATAATGGTAATTATTTCATATTAAATAATAATAATAATAATAACAATAATTGTACTAATAATAACAATAATAATAATAACTAAGAATAATAGTAATAATATTGCTATAATAATAATAATTTATAAAAGTTATTGAGTTAAAAAAATATATATTTAAAACTTGGGTTTAGTTAAGTTAGGGGGATTTGTTTGGCCATTTGATAAACTTTAAAAGGTAATTCTGTGCATAAAATAATAGCATATAAACTACAAGGGCCAAATGTGTAACTTCTTAAATTACAACCCAACCCCCCGCCTACTTAACCTGCAATTCAGGCAGGAGCTCCGGCCAAATTCCGGTCGAGCTCGGCCACCTCTAAAACCAGCTAAAAACTTACAAATTATTAATCAAACCGCTCCTAAACGCTTCGTGTGTATGTCTCGAACTGAATGCATAACATAATTGTGGTTTAAAACACTGGTTACTAAGATCAAACGAGTTCATAACCGAAACCTTTAATCCTAGAGTCGTTCGATCATTAAACATCAATAATAACACAATTAACTCAACATAAACGGTCATCTATCAACCCTTAATTGAATACAACTCTCATTTTCATCTGAAATCAACATCAACATCGAATTCAACTCCTTCTGAACATCGCGACCGACCTGCAACTTACTCGAATACTATCCTCTGCACATCAAGAGTTGAAATTAACAAGGGGCTTTGAGTCTAGAACAACATCCGAAGCTACTCTCGAGTCTAATTTGATTATCATGAACATTTGCACACAAATTGGACACGAGTTGGTCGCGGTCTTCCCTACGACGTGTTCACCATCACACCACTATCTTTCGGGTAATCAAACACACCATTATGTTCATTTAAACGTGGGGAATAAAAGCCCCATGGTCTTTAGCATTAACAATAAAGTTTTGGCTATCAATTTTGGCTCGAATCAAATCTAGGGTTCATAGGTTTTGGGGGCATTTTCTTAGTTTAGTTTAAGACTATTTCAAACCATCTTTAAATGCGGCCATGACCTTTGGTTTACTGGTTACACTCTCACTTGCTAGACTTGAGGTCCCGGGTTCGAACCCGGGCAACCTCAAACCGTTTTTTTTTTTTGAGTTTTTGGCTTTCAAATTAAATATAAAAAAATTCTAAAAATTATAAAAAATTATTTTATAAACTGTGATAATTTTTAAAACCACTAAAATATTTTTCTGTAATTTTTCTATGTTCTAATAAACAAATCTTGTTAATAAACCATTTCAGCCAAAGGATGTTCTTGGATTATTTCTAATTAAATAAATTTTAAATAAAAAAATTGATAAATTTTTATTGATTCAAATATTACCTTTGAATTATTAAAATCATGATTATTTCATATGTTTATTTAAGTTTATATATAAACTTCACTAGCTATTATTTAATATTATTTTTGTTATGACAATTTACATAAATGGTATATTTTATATTGTTTAGATTACTATAAAAATCCACAAACCTCACTTCAAACCCTACTTCTAGTTAAATCATAAAGTCTATTATTAAACTTTAACCTTGTAATTATATATATAATTTTAGGTGTCTTGTGAAGGGTTTTACGTTGGAGCGTTATATAATATTTCTTATTAATCGTTATTCTATACGAACTTGATCATGTGAGTATTTCTATACCTCTTTTTTCATATTTTCACACTTCGGGGTGAAACATGTTATCTTATAATCGTTGCACTTGTAAAACGTTTGATTCTTGTAAACTTATGGCAATTCACTTGTATGTTGTGGTTAGTTGATCTAGTAATTACCATGTAATGTCGATTATATGTGCAATCATTAACTATTGTTAGCTTGGCGACATCACAGGTCTATGGGCCTGACAAGCCTGGTTGGTTGATCCAAGTACACTTAGCTAATCGTATAAACTTGTAAACATTGAGACTTGTAAAACTGTCAAGGTTTGATTATGCATTCTATCTTACATCCCTAGTTACTTTGCTCTCTAACTTATAACATGAATTGCCATCTTTTATATACTTATGTATTGAAAACTATGGAAATCTCACCAACATTATTGTTGACCTTTTATTTTTAACATGTTTCAGGAAACACGTAAGTTTGATCTTGAAGCTATTTCACACCTAGGACTGGACTTAGTCAAATAAATGGATGAACTTGAAATATTACTTTTTATACTTGTTGTTTTACTTATTTAAGACTTATGCTTATAATGTTACATTTGGAACTTATAATTATTATATTTGGATTTAATAATAGCGTTATGTGTCTGTGAACGATCTTAACTCTCACACCTTGACGTTTCCGCCGTCAAGGTTGGGGTGTGACATAAAATCCCACAAGAGGATAATAAACCATCGTAACAAACTCAGATACCAAACAAACAAGAGATCTCAAATAAATTATGTACAAATCTATACAATATGAAATTGAAATAAAATACATATTTGGATATGCTATAGCAATAAATGATTTGATGTGAAATATTGGGTATCCATAACTCTGTAAGAGTATATACACATACATGACTTGTCAAAATGACAAGATGCCTTCGTGGCCTAAATTAAATTTATTTGAGAAAGAGTGTTTTCAAACCGGTAGTCCGAACACCCATAGAGGTCAACTAGTATGTTATTAATGGATGTCTCTTAATAAAAATAAACTTAAAAAGATAGGTCGTATGATTAAGGTACGGATTGTAATATACAATGTTTATTTTCAAATCCTGGTAGTTGATTAGAGGAAACATTGTCTCTTTTAGTGGATGTAGCCTTCTCATGTTCATCGCCTCACAATCTAATAAGAACTTCAGATGAAAACATAGATGTCATCACCACACACTTATATCAGAAACTTAAAAGTGATAGTTACATCAAAATCTTTGAAAGGTTAAGATTGCAAAAGATATTAAAATTAATACATCAAGATATGAATGCTATATATCTATATGGTTCAAACTATCTTATCGTGTGTGATAGACTCGAATCGATGAATAATTTGAGGTACGGGTTTAATAAATCTAGTTTTTGTGTCATTTACATGACTTAGTTATTTCTCAACTTTTAATTCGAGTATATGTGGGAAGAGTTTAGTCTATCAATCATATTTTATATGAACAATGTTGATATGCCAAGCCACCTACGTTGTCCAATCGCTATACATACACAATAATCCTTAACACTGCCAGATAGAGTGTGTAAAGTATTTGATCTATAAGTATCATATTTAAACGTGATTGGTCCACCAATATATCTCATAAATATCACGAAACATGGTAGTACATTTAAATCTAGTTCGAATCAAACCCGTTGCATTCTTTTGTCTCTTTAGGTTTTGTTAGAAAGATTTTAACGAGGCAACACAACCGATCTAGTAGAATTCACTTTATTGTATGGCTCCACAAGTTCTAAAGTAATGTGTTAATTATATATGAAGCATGTTTTACTTTTTTCATTAGTTGTGGTTTATCCCACTTGGTTTTTCTAACATGATTTATAACAAAACAACTTCATTAGAGTATCAAGGTTGACTTTTTGCAAGAATAAATACATATGTAGTTGTTTTACAAAAAAATATGAGGTTTTGGCTACTTGGTTATGGTCATGCATTATATCTATTGAACAGCACCAAGTTTGATGATAAAGAGACAAGGCCATGATGTTCAAAGCAGTTCAACTACACTATATAGATAGTGTCACACGCCTCACACAAATTAAAAAAGGCTACATCAAATATCAAGCAAACGATGTCACAAAATAATAGATTCCACAAATAAAATATAGATGTTTAATCGAGAAGAATATTATACACGTTGTAATTGTGTTCATTGTCTAAGTTTTGTCCCACTGAGTTTTTTAGTAAGGTTATAACGAGTCAACATAATTGATCATGCGATATCAGTTAATATTGATCCTAAAACACTGAATTAACATTATTTGGTAGTATAATGCTGATAGTGTGTAATACAAAATGTCTGAAAGCTCAATCCAATATTTATGTGCTTTAGTGTATGATGAGTGTGTATTAATATATATGATGTATGTGTTGTCTGTAATAACCCTAATAGAATAAATTAGTTTGTTCTCTTTATTTTTTATTTTTATGTTATTTATTTTTGTATTAATATACAACATGGCATATAATATAAACTGTATTTTATATGTTTGTTTTATAGCATGATCAATAGTACAAATAATAATTTTAATGATGTATAAAGATCCTCGTGTTTGTGTTATTTTGATTTATTATGAACTTGAATGAAAATATTGTTATTATGCGTTTAAATCTAGAACTAGAACTATGAAAGAAGAGACTTTGGGTGTAATGGTAAAGTGGGTCCAAAAAGAATCATAACCCGGTGCAAAAAGGGGAGAACGGAGAACCTCCAAATCCAATATGTAATGAAACTATAAAATAATTGTTCACATGGTATCCCTTTGAATGAAGGTACATTTACTTGGTTATTATTTAATATTTATTTGATATGTGAAAGAATAAAGATGGTAAATTTACTTTGCAGAGCAATTATTAATTAATGACATTTTCTTAAAAACTCTATTAAAACCCATGACATATTTCATGTACCTATTGTTATTCTTCTCATAACTTGACTTCAACATATCAACCCAAAGTTTAATTGTTATTTAGTTATTATCTTTTTGAAAGTGGGTCTCGTAGATGTAAAAAAAATAAAGCAGAGTGGAAGATGGATGGAGTGGTAGTATAAAGGAGATTTGATCTGATTTGATGACACTTAAATACACTTATAGGAATATTACTATATATATTATCATCTGATTAGTGATCAGTAAAATAATAGAGGGGGCAAATGGAATCATTGAAATCATGAATGTATCCATCATCATCCGGCCTCTATATCAATAAATAAAAAGAGTTCGAGTATGCATTCCCTCCCTTCCACATGTTGTAATCATTCATTTTATCATAAAGGAAGCTATTAACTACTTGAGTTTTTCTATTACTATAATTTCAGCCATGCCAACGAGATCGAATAACAACTTGTCCTGCAAACACCAATGTCAATATTGGAGGTGGTTCGTCTACATTGATGTGTAAACAATGATGTAGCAAAAGGTTCACACAGGTTGACCTAAGCGGAGAACAACCATAGAGTTTTGTGTGGCAAGATGATCCCAACAAGATTAAAGAGAAAATTCTATAGGGTTGTCGTGCATCTAGCTATGTTATATAAAATTGATTGTTGCACCGTCAAGAAACACAAGTACCAGGTGGTGTGTAAACACACAAGGTTTGACTAGATAACGCTATATAAGAAAAAGTTCGGAGTGGCATGCATTTCTAATAAAGATAAAAGAGAAGAGATTTAGATGGTATAAGCATGTGTAAAAGAGACATGACAACACGAATAAGAACCATAAAAATCATATAGCGAAGGGGAGGAGTAGCAAAGGCAAATCAAAAGTAACATGATAACACATAAGACATAAATTGCTAAACTTGCACATCTTCAACATATCATATAAAAGTTATAGTTTTTTTAGATGAGCGTATAGATTTGTTCGTGCTGATATCTTAGTTTTTCCTATTACTTTCTTTCCATTATGCCTTGATGCAAGTGTTGATTACTTTTAAGATTGTTCACTCTGATTTTTCTTCTCTTTTCTTTTACTACTATCACTATTATTGGTATTTTGTTACCACCTTTGTTAGCGATAGTCTGCTACCATTGTTAGTACATTATGTTTTTGTTTATTATCTCTACACTTGTGCTTTCATTTTCTTACTATCCACCTTGAGCCTTATAAAATAGCGTGATAGATTGGGTTTTTTACTAAATATATTTGTTTGATAGCTTTTGTTATGTAGTTGAGAAGTAAATACTCACACCATAATGAAATAATAAGCACAGGTGACAGGAGATGGGAGAATTATGTGTGTTGTGCATCTCTAATATGAAGCGTAACACCACTGTTTATAGAGGGTGTTACAAAGTTATACAAGTTCTTAACTACATAATAGAAAAGTGGCAAACAATAACCAAAAACTCAAGTAATGAAACTAAAAGAAGCGATGCGATGCGATGCCCCATTCTTGGGTATACTATATTCATATAATTGTTTGATGTATTTTAAATATATAATTGTTTGATGTATTTTAAATATATACTGTTTGATGTATTTTAAATATTTGTACTTTGGCATGATAATGAAAATCAACCCCACCCCACGTCTTCTCCTTCCTCCCCACAATTATTATTATTATTATTATTATTATTATTATTATTATTAGTATTATTATTATTATTATTATTATTATTATTATTATTATTATATTATTATTATATTATTAATACTAAAAACGAAAATTCAATTATTAATTACAGGGTCCTCCGTCCCTACACACCAATTGACAATCAAATCGTACGGAACCACATTAAACTGACCGACACACTTGCAAACTGATGATGCACATTACTTCATGAAACCACTGTTGGAAGAAAACCCACCTTAGGTGGTAATCCAACCTGGAACTTTTTCTTTTTCATTTTCAACCAGTGAGGGTTAAGAGAAGACCTCCACTATTTAATTAAAATCTAGGGTAAATTATAAAAAAAATGTTATAAAGAAATTAGCATGTATGTGTGTAGTGTTACTTCAATCAAAATTGGTCTACGGAAACCTCTTTTTTGGATTGTAGAATGATAATTAAAGATGACAGAATGGCATCCGGGGCCATTAGGCATTGAGATCATCAATCATTGAATCACAAACACAAGGGATAGCAGCCAGCCAAGAAATGATAATGACATTATAAGAAGTTACTAAAGAATATGACATCCATCTTTTTCCCCAAAATCAAAGCTTTCATCACATAAGTATTATATCATCTACTCTTCAACCTTACCTGTTAGTGTACTTGTTTCTTGTCCAGTTCAGCTGCACCAATTATACCCTCACCATCACATTAATCATCCATCTTTCAACTAACATTTAATCTCCCTGTCACAACAGCAAAATCATTCTCATCCATTACAATGTTTTCTTTTCTTTCATTGTTTGTTTTTTTATAAGACTAAAATAAAGAAAAGATTCCATGAAATGAATACTACCTCCTCGTAGTTAACCATCTTTCTCTTCTTTTTCAAACCTTCCTTCATTTTGTGTGTTCTTTTCCTCTTTTCTGTATGCTTCTTCTGCACTGACCTCCCCACCAATGATGGCTGCTCCTTCAGTGCAAAACTTTTCGCCACGTGTCCCAGGTGAAGCTTTTTCACCATGAATATACTCTTCAGCTCCCCACGATGTGCACTATATGCCCTCACCCATGAGCAGAATGCATTTTGTGCCAACTTCTTTATTTTCGCCTATTCAAATATAAACTGCTTCGCTTAAAGAACCCGTTATTCAAGTACAACAAATTACAACAAAAGAACCCATTATCCAAATACAACAAATTACAACCACCAATAAAGGACCTACCTCACTGAAGATGAAAGATTCAAGAGACTTTTGGAGATCAAGTACCCATGGATGCATTTCTATTGAAACAAACTTTTTATGACGATGATGTTTTAACGGAAAACCATCTAAAAGTTTCAAAAGTGGTATTCTGTTAACATTACTCCATGTTTCTTCAATTCTTCCAGGTAATCAACTTCAATGGGCTGCAGAAATAATAAAGAATCCCCCCTTTCACCCAAACGAGCAGTTCTTCCAACCCTGCAAATCCCCACAACTACTAATTTCAGTCCATTTAACAAAATACAAAAAAGAAAGAGATGATATTAACTGAATATCAATATTATACCTGTGAACATATTCAGTTGCTTCCCCAGGGGAATCATACTGTATAATGCATCTAACTTTTGGAAAATCTAACCCTCTAGCAGAAACATCAGTGGACAATAAAAGAGCTGATTTTTCAGTCTTAAAAGCATTGAAAGCTTTTACACGATCCTCATGCTTCATGTTACCATGCAATCTCAAAATGTTGCATTTAACAAATAGTTCCCTTGTTTCTGTATCTGATTGCAAATTTGATAATCCATGAAATTGACTTATGAGTGCATGATGAAAATCTACAGCATCACATGTTGAGAAGAATACCACAATCTGAGACCATAAGAAACAGCTTATTTCTCGTAAACCAATTTAAATTTGCATTTACGAAAACTATAATCACAACTTAACATCAAGAATTTTAACAAACTTGTTGTATCATTTGATTTAGATAATGAGAAATTAAGATCACAATACCAGTACTAATCTTTTGTTGTATCATTTGATTTTAACAAAGTTCAAATAAAAAATGGAAAGGGCAATTCACTATCTTAGAAGGCCAACCCTGTTGCTGAAACAACATGAACAACAGAATTATTTTACAGCAATGGAAAAAGTGTAGTGAATAGAAAAACATTAGCCTTTTCTGAAAACATTACCATAAAAGGGGATAATAAAATGTGCATAATTGGATTAGCCCAAATAAATTTATCTAGAAATACAAGCACATGGATCACAAGCATAAACATGACCTGATGACCTCATTAAGTCTTGTTAGAGATATTAAGTTAAAAGGCTTGATATTTTAAAACGGAAGCAAACAAATTTTAACAAAATAAAATTGAAGGATGACTATACCTTTTGGGACGCTTCTCCAGCGAATAGATTCTTTAGAACAGAAAGAAGCACCACAAGACGAGAACCACAAGGCACTAGATTACAGTATGAGCCATAAGAAAATAAATAAAAACAATTCGCTGAATATTATGCAACTATTTCCCTTCTCTTTACTTAATTACCTTTGACATATCTTTGGCTCAGTTGAGCTGGAAGCTTATATTCAGCATTTGACGTTATTGGTACTTTCCCAAAATTTTCTAATGCTTCAATTGCATTATCTAATAATGTAACTTGCTTATTGGAAGGTTTTATCTTTGTATCATCAAGACCAATCATGACTGGATTGTCCAAACTAATATTTGCAAGATGATTGACCTTCTCATTTAAGGTGGCTGACAAGAGCAAATTTTGCCTCACAAATTCAGTATCTTTGCTTTCAGACATCTGTGGCCTTGAACCCAAAATATTAAGTATCTCTTCTATCTCTTTACCAAATCCAAGTTCTAAAATCCTGTTGTAGAATAAAACAAATGGTTTATGAAAAAAGAAGAATCATACAAGTACAAATAAGAAAGGTAAGGCAAATCTTCTGTGGGTGGGATTGGAAACAAAACCTATCTGCCTCATCAAATATTATCCAGCGCAAATTCTTATGTACAAAGGATGATGTATGCTTTAAATGATCCAATAGACGTCCAGGAGTTGCAACGAGAATAGATATTCCTAAACACAAAAGGTAATTCATACAAATGAAGTGCAAAAAAATCAACTTTTATCTCGCCCAAAGGCTCTATTATAAAACACAGGTTTGCAGGTTTATGCCATTTTAGGTGAAGTGAATGAAGACTAGTTGATGTAGTTAGAACCTAAGTAGTGATAAAGATTTTGTACCTTTCCTCAACCTGGCTTTCTCTTTTGACCTGTTTTCCCCACCCATAATATAACCGGGAACAATCCAGTGGAAACGGTGCAATAACTTGTGCAAAATTTCATATACCTGCATGCATAGCTCATGCGTTGGTACAATTACCAGCGCTATTATCAAGTTGAATTTAAGTTAGCATTTCTTAAGACAGAAGAGTCTAAGTTTGAATTTAGTAAGAGGATGAGAATGTGGATACGTGAGTGATGATGCATATGAAGCACATACCAAAAGTACCATCAGAACGTTGAATTCTATGATGATAGTTTTGCAACTGATGAATGACCGGAGCCAGGTAAGTGACAGTTTTACCAGTGCCTGTAGCGGCATTAACAAGCCTGCGGTTGGGGCACAAAGTCAAAACATTGAATGAACTAGAAACATGGAGGGCAAAGCAAAGGAATGGCAGACAGAGAGAGAGAGAGAGAAGAAAATTACACATGTCTTCCGGAGAGGATAACCGGAATAGCTTGAGCTTGAACTAATGTAGGAGCTTGGAATCCCATTCTGTCTGTCATTGCAGCGGACATTAATATATATATATATATATATATATATATATATATATATATATATATATGATATGGAGTTTTTAGAAAGTAAAATCAAATCTTTGAAGAATTGTGGTATCTTCACTCATTGATGGAAAGACAAATTGAAAGTGTAAATGTAAAAGAATATTATATATCAGATGAATTTGATGATGGATGGCGGCACAGAGGAATGATATAGAGAAAGCAGCTACTATTCGATTCGATTGGATACCAATATACCATACCTCGGAGTTGGTCGCATAAGGCAGGGTGAAGGCCGAGACTAGCGAAATCACAACACGCGAATAATTCCTTTGATGCCCCCACACTTCCACTCTCACTCTCACTCTTCATCTTCTTCCCTTCCGCCATCGTCTGCATCTAGTCTAGGGTTTACTAGGGTTTATAGTTATAATGTGCACCAACAGCCCCTTGATCTATTTAATTAGACCAAAACTAAACTTGTAGATATTAATTACATTACCACCCCCCTGACTTTCAAGTGTTGACATGATAATCTCATCCATCCATGATCCAACACAAACAGACCTACCTACCTACCTACCTGCTCTAATGATCTAATCGTCTTCAAGGAGTTCGGTTTCCTGATGACCTGAACATACAATTTATCTATCGATGTTTGATTGCTGAGTTTGGGCCTGAGATTGATGGAAGGTGAGATGGATCGCCTGGAGAAAGGGTTGCTGTCCGATGAAGACGAAGACGAACACAAAGTGGTATTATATTCAGCGAGCTTCTTGGAAGCTGAGGATGATTTCATCAATCTTAAGACGACGCAGTGGATTCTTTATTCCTTGCTGTTGGTTTTGGCTTGGGGATTCGGATTGCTCATGCTCTTTTATCTCCCCCTGCGTCGATACATACTGCGTCGTATGATACGTTCAAGAAAGCTCTACATCACCCCCGATGCCATTGTCTACAAAGTAATCCATCCATCCCATTCTCATTCTTCAATTAATTAATTGTTGCAGCTGTATGATATGATATGAATATGAATATGAATATGAATATGAATATGAATATGAATATGAATATGAATATGAATATGAATATGATATGAATATGATATGAATATGATATGAATATGAATATGATATGAATATGAATATGAATATGAATATGAATATGATACGTATTCAAGTATATGTTTGTGTGTGACAGGTAACTACGCCAGTTCCATTTCCATGTTTTGGGGTCTTAAAGAAAGAGAAACATGTGTTGTTGCCTTGTGTTGCTGATGTTGTCATTGAACAAGGTAGTGCTATGCTATCTGCTGACATGTCATACCAAGTGAAGTAAATGGTAAATGGTATACTGTTGTTGGTTATCAGGGTATCTGCAGTCTCGTTTTGGTGTCTACTCCATTAGGATTGAGAATGTTGGGGTAAGAAGGCCACCAAGTGATGATGTTCAAATTGAAGGCATTACTAATCCTCAAGCATTCAGAAAGGTAGCTTGTTCGGTGATTAGTCATGATTATGTGTGTGTTGAGACTAGCTTGAGGCTGCATGTTCGTTTTATTTTTATGATCACAGGCTGTTTTCACACGCCTTTCAAATATGAGAAGTCGAGCCTTGTCTAGCATCCTGGAAGATGTTGGTTCTTCTGCTGCGCCGGTCCGTCCGTCCATCTCTCCTTTCCTGTGTCTAACCAACTGCTTCTACACCTTTACTTGTGGATGTCAAATGTTGTTTTTCATGTTGGTATATCACTGCAGATGTCTCCGCTCAGATCTAATGTTGGGGAGTTTGCAATACTACAAAAGTTAGAAGAAGTTGGGAATTCTCTTAAGGTATACCAAACCAACCCAACCCAGCCTATTCTGTTTTATGGATTGCAAACCATTATTATCATTATTGTTAATCTCTCGTTTATTGATTGTATATGTTGTACCGGTGCAGAGAGTCCAGTCATTGATTGAGCAGCGACAACCAAAAACATCTGACTGAGGTGTGTGCTTTAATTTTGATAGGGGCTTAATCACCAAATCAATAATATGTTTAGCAAGCCTAATTTTGATGTTCCTGTTAATTTAAGTTGTGTACATAGCGAATGCAGGTGCCGTTTGATTAATGTGCTTCCATCCATCCATCTCAGAAAGAAGAGAAGGATCCCTGGAAGTACATACATGGGTGTTGAGATGAAGTGAATAGAAACATAACATCATCTGAACCGGAGGTGATGCATGCAATGGAATGTCAATATGATTGTGATTGGGATTGTAATCATTTGTTTTCTACAGGTATATTGATTGTTTTTAGTTATCCTGTGAATATTATATGCTTTGCACGCTGGCGTTGATCATGATCATGAAACCACATATTGCAAGTTATTCTGAAATAAAAATTACAAAAATTCCAAGTAAAATACAAAAAAAATTTAAAAATAAATCTCATATTCATATTCACAAGATGATACCAAAGATGTTTAAAGGAAAGTGGTTCAAATGTCAAAATGGAGGGTAAATTGGGCATCAAGCATTGGTTGTAGGGGTTTAAAACATTAATGTTTTATGTCAAGCATGTTTCTCAGACAAGGCAATACAGAGGTTTACAAAGATGCAGTCTACCTTGAGTTCTTTGTGTTGCAAGTCAATGTTGTGGTTGAAAGAGTTGAGGGCTAGGTGTTTGTAGATCTTGCTCATTTTAAAGAAGTAAAGGTCGCATGAATTTTTGTAACGACTTAAATATTAGGAGTTGGATTTTAATGTTAAAACAAAGTTTAAATAGGTCATACGTACAACTAGTGTCAAGTCAAGGCATGAGAAATTAGGTTTATTTGTATAAATATGGATAAGTTGCATGGTTTTTAGGAGTTTGTTCAGCTAAGTTTGCTTCTCTATGACAAGTTGCAAACTGTTAGTGTAATTCCAAGGTCCAAGGTTGTTAATAGTTTGGTGTTGTAGTGGTAGTTGTGTGTAACCTCAAGGACTAGTTTTGTAACTTTTCTTAATTGTTTGTTACTAGTTGTTATAAGTCGTTAGTGGTGTAATCATCATCATCATCACAAAGTTTGTATTCAATAATATTGCTCTGATCATCGTTTTCGTTCATCTTCTTGATATTCACTTGTATGTGGTAAGCGGAAATCGTTCGATTCGAATGAGTGAGTTGAATCATTAGCTACAATTCTCACAATAGGAGATCCGAAGGACTGGATCTTAATCCAAGGATTATGAAGAAGTATCACCAGAGAAGAACGAAGATGGCGACACCGACTCCAATACCAACACCACCACCAGCATCAGCGTCGCACAATCAACTAGTAACCATTCGAGATAACCAACCATCCCGCTTCAATGCGCGATGCTCTCGGCAACAAATTACTAATTTGGGTAGTGAAATTGAAGGCGATCTTTAATGTTCATGACATGTGGGAATTGCTTGAGCCACCTGAAGGTGCAGTTCTTGATACAAAGAAGAATAACACTACAATCGCATATCTGTATCAAGCAATCCCTGAGGAATTAGTACTACAAGTAGATGATCGAACAATGGTGAAAGAAATTTGGGACTTCCTAAAGGCCAGATTTGTTGGAGTTGATAGAGTCAAAAAAGCGAGACTCCAAACTCTAAGAAAATAATTTGAGGCCCTCAAGATGAAGGAAGGGGAAAGCATAGATGATTTCATTGGAAAATTGAGTGCAATTTCCATAAAAGCGACTCAACTAGGGGAGTCCATGAAGGAGTCCATACTTGTTAGGAAACTGCTTGCAGTGTTGTATAAATCAGCCTAGGCGGCCACCTAATCGGCTATTAATCGCTAGGCGGCCGACCACCTAGGAGATTTTACCTAATCGGCCAATTAATCACTAGGCGGTAAAAGGTGGTCAAATTCGGCCCCAGGCGGCCTTAGGCGGACCTAGGCGGTCCAAATCAGCTGAAAATTGCAAATTCCGGCGAGATTCCGACGACTTCCAGCCGGATTCCGGCCAGATTCCGGCGACTCTTGAAATTCAGGCAAAAATTTTGTAAATTCCGGGCAGATTTGTTTATATGTATATAAAACTAAAAATTTTTATAAAGATTACATATAAAAATGTGTTTATATATATGTAAAATTGAAAATTATATATAAAATTTCCAAACCGATTAATCCCTACTAATCCTTAGTCCTTACCCCACCGCCCGACTAGCGCCTAGCAATTTTTACAACATTGACTACTTGATGCAGTACCCAATCGATTTATCCAAATAGTAGCTTCGATTGAACAATTCGTAGACCTTGAAGCATTACACCTCCAATAAGCAATTGGCAAACTAAAGGCGTTAGAGGAGAGAACCGGTATGCGAAATAAGACAATAAGCAAAGATTCAAAAGAAGAACAACTACTACTCACGTATTCCGAATGGCAAGCAAGGCACAAGAATTCTAAGACAAGATTTAGGAAGAATTATGAGAGAAGTGGGAAGCTGAGCAAGACCAAGGGATGGTCATCACATAAAGAAAAGATTACTGATCATGATCAAGCAAATATGAAGGCAAAGGGTCCCAAAGACAAGTCTCATATAAAGTGCTTCAAGTGTGAAAAATATGGGCATTATGCCTCAGATGGTCTGAAGAAAAACAAAGAACTAGAGTTAAATTTGACCCAAACCGTAGATGATGAACCAACTCTACTAAGGTCACTACTCACCAATCACAAAAGGAGCTTGTGTTCTTGAATGAGTCGAATGTGATTTCATCAAAGTATTCAAGTGAGGATACTAGTGACAATGTGTGGTATCTGGACAATGGAGCCTCAAACCACATGACTGGAATCCGTCAATCTTCTCAGCGTTAGATAAGAACATTGGTGGAAGTATAAGGTTTGCAAATGGATCCACCGTAGTGATACAAGGAAGGGGTTCAGTAGTGTTGGAATGCAAGAATGGTGAGCAAAGGATGCTTAATGATGTGTACTATATCCTTATGTTAAAGAGTAACATTCTAAGTCTAGGTCAAACGACCAAAACCGGGTCAGAAGTAAAGATGAAATGGGAGTATCTATGGATGGTTGAGAAAAGTGGAAAGCTGTTGTTGAGAGTAAAAAGATCCCAAAACATACTTTATAAGGTACAACTAAAGGTAGGCCAAATGAGTTGTTTACTCAATAACATGGATGACCTTGCATGGAGGTGGCATGAAAGGTTGGGTCATGTCACTTTTAAGGCACTAAAGGAGATGGCCACAAGGAATTGGTTACAAGGGTACCCGTGACAAACAGACCACAACAAGTGTGTGCAACATGTCTAGCAGGCAAGCATACCAAACAACCCTTCCTACCAAAGTCTAAGTACAGATCATCTAAGCCTTTGAAACTCCTGTGTATTGATCTATGTGGCCCTATATCACCACAACTGCTACCGGGAACAAGTACTTTATGCTAAGTATCGATGATAATACAAGGTTCATGTGGGTGTACATGTTAAAGTCCAAGGATCAAGCACTTGACTACTTCAAGCTGTTTAAGAATCAAGTAGAAAATGAGTGTAACACAAGGGTCAAAACATTAAGGTCCGATAGGGAGAGAGTTTACCTCAACTCAATTAAGACTTATTGTGAGAATGAGGGTATATCAATGCAGCTAACCACCCCTTACACTCCCCAACATAACGGTATGGTGGAAAGAAGGAATAAGGCAGTCTTCAATATGACTAGAAGCTTATTGAAAGCCATGGAACTACCATAAACTTTGTGGGCAAAGGTTGTGAGAGACTCGATATATATCTTAATAGAATACCCACAAAGGCTCTAAACAACACCACCCCTTATGAAGCATTAAAGGGAACGAAACCAAACCTTCAACATCTTAGGGTCTTTGGTTGTGTTGCACATGTGAAAAAAGTGCAACCACACTTGATGAAGCTTGAAGATAGAAGTCAGCAAATGGTGGACTTTAGAGTTGAAACAGGGTCAAAGGGTTATAGACTTTATGATGTAGTAACCGGGAAATAGTTGTGAGTATAGATGTTCAATTGAAGGAAGAAAGTGGAATTGGTCATCTTGTCTGCAACAACCGACCACTATTGGGTCAGACTGGCTGAGCTTCACTGTACTTTACAAGAAGACAATTAATATAGTGGAGTGGAGACAATAGGAACTTCAGGAGTGGATCAATCCCTTGATGGTTCACAACTTGAACTGAGAAGGTTAGAAAGAAGATCAGTGTTACCATTACGGTTCAGTGATATTATAGTGGAAGGAAGGGTTTTAGAAACTCAGTAGTACAAGATGAGTCTAAAGACCATATTGAGAATGACGTTGAACTACTACTAGCACAAGCAGGAGAGCCTATGACATACCATGAGGCAACAAAGGATAAAATGTGGAAAGAAGCCATGAATGAAGAAATTAGAGCCATAGAAAGAAATGAAATGTGGGAACTCATGGAACAGCTGGTGTATCCAAGACCCATTGATTAAAATGGGTATATAAACTGAAGAAAGATGCAAGTGGTAATATGACAAACACAAGGCAAGACCGGTTACAAAGGGCTATATGCAACAACATGGGGTATATTTTAAAGAAGCATTTGCACATGTCGCACGAATTGAAACTATTAGGTTGATGTTGGCATTAGCAGCAAGGATGAAGTGGAAGGTGTATCACCTAGATGTAAAAGTTGCGTTCCTGCATGGCAAGTTGAATGGGGAGGTATATGTAATGCAACCACAAGGTTATGAAGTAAAAGGAGAAGAACATAAAGTATATAAGTTGACAAAATCACTCTGTGGTCTCAGACAAGCCCCAAGAGCCTGGAACACACGATTAGATGAAGTGTTAAAGGAATTAGATTTCAGAAGGTGTCGGAGAGAGGTTGTAGTGTATGTAAGATCAAAGGAGAGTTCATTACTCATAATTGGAGTATATGTGGATGACTTGATAGTTACCGGAAGTGATCCGGGAGAGGTTGAAAAATTTAAGCAATAGATGAGAATGAAGTTCGAAATGACAGACCATGATTTATTGTGTTATTATTTGGGAATTGAAGTGTCACGAAGGAATGATGGTATCTTCTTAAACAGGCTATGCTGCAAAGCTTGTTCAGTTGGCTGGAATGAGTGAAAGTAACGAGACTAAAAGCCTAATGAAACCGGGATTAAGGCTAGGTAGGGAACCAACTGGAGCTGAGGTGGAACCAACTGAGTATAGGAAATTGATTGGTTCATTGAGGTATTTGACTCAAACTAGGCCAGACCTTATGTATGCAATTGGTTATGTGAGCCGGTTTATGTAAAGTCCAAAAGGTGAGCACTTGATGGCAGTGAAACACATCATAAGGTATGTTAAAAGGATGATGCATTATGGAATCAAGTATAAAAGTGCAGGCAGTGAAAGATTGATTGGGTATAGTGATAGTAATTACTCAAATTTGAGAAGGTGATGGTAAAAGCACATCGGGTAATGTGTTCTATTACAATGGTAGCCCAATTTCGTCGAATTTTCATAAGCAAACTATAGTTGCATTGTCAAGTTGTAAAGCTGAATTTATGGCAGCAACTACTACAGCTTGTCAAGCATTGTGGTTACATGGGGTACTTGAAGAAGTTATTGACAAAGAACATGAGATAGTTATGCTTAATATGGACAATCGGTCTGCTATAACATTGATGAAAAATCCTATTTTTCATGGTCGTTCAAAACATATTGATGTTAAGTATCATTTTAATCGAGATTGTATAGAGAATTAATCAAATTCAGATTGAATTTGTGTGTGGAAGTAGACAAAAGGCTGATACCTTGACAAAGCTTTTCCAAGAATGAAGTTTGCAGATATGAGGTCAGTTCTTGGAGTTGAAGATTTACAAGGAGATTCTTGGAATTAAGGGGGAGATTGTTAGTGTAATTCCAAGGTCTAAGGTTGTTAATAGTTTGGTGTTGTATCGGTAGTTGTGTGTAACCTCAAGGACTAGTTATGTAACTTTTCTTAATTGTTTGTTACTACTTGTTATAAGTCGTTAGTGGTGTAATCATCATCATCATCACAAAGTTCGTATTCAATAATATTACTCTGATAATCTGATCATCGTTTTCGTTCATCTTTTTTATATTCACTTATATTTGCAAACTACTATTGCTCTTAATGATGGGCAAACAAAACACGGTAGAGAACCTACGAACAAATATCAACAGGTGAATGTTATCTCTATCAAGCCATTGATAGGGAAACATTTGAATAGATCCTTGACAAATGTACTCATGCCATATGCTCAGAACACAAACCTATGAAATAGGTTAAAACAATCTATGGTTCTTGGATTCAACTTGTTGAAACCATATATGTGGTGACAAAGGAAAATTTACTAACTGGACTTGAGTTTCTCTCACTAATTAAGTTAAGTTGGGAAACAATATGCGCATGAATGTCGGTCATTGAAGAGGTTTGCATGTATGCTCCAAGTCCTTGGTATCGGTCAACTTTAGAAGAAGGGGTGGTCATTTCTTATACAATCGAATACATGCAAAATTTAAGGATTACTTACTCAAAGCTTCATGAGTACTAACCGAATATTTAAACTACTCGAGAAACCCAAAGCAAATGATGTATTAATAGTGGAGAGGGGCTTATACTCGAACATGGAAGACCTGTCTAAGTTGTGGCATAAACGTAATAGATATCTAAACAAGACAGCAGTGAAGATTTTCAAAAAAATGGTTCGAGGGCTCCTTAAGGTTAAAGTCGATAACAACACATTTATTGATTATCTTGTTAGCAAGTAAAAAAGAAACGCATACCAAAGTATAGCAAATAGGGAGCAAAGATCATACTATAGTTAATACACTCATAATCATATCCAATTATAGTTGATAAACTTTGGTTTATTTACTTGCAGTGAGGTCATAAACACTTGAGTTCTTTGTGAATTGTAAGAAGAAGGTGGAGACAAAAACAAATAAGTTAATCAAGGCGCTCCGAACAAACACATAAGTTCACTTCACTTCAGAAGTTCTTAACACCTTTTTTTAGCAAAATGACGTAGCAGAATATGAAACCCGAAATGTGACTAACATGGTGTTAAGAATGTTGGTTGCTAAGAAGTTGCTTAGAATTTTATAGATAGAGGTTGTTGTTTGGATAGGATACATCCTCGACAAAAGGCAGTAATGAATTTAACACATCAAGAGGCATGTTAGTGATATACCAAAGGAAAAATGTGATAAGCTTGATGATAAAAAGTCACTTGAATCTTAGTGGGTCTAAGTAAGGATGTTACTATTTAAAGAATTATCACAACTAAGAATTATTATTTAAAGAAAGCATGTTATAGGAATCAGGAGCATCAAGATATAAAAAAGAGTAAACTTCGCTTTTAGTCCTCGTAGTTTGGTCTAAATAACGGTTTCATCCAAACATTTTAAAATCTTGATTTTGCTCCCTGTGGTTTGCAATTCATTTTAATAAACTTCAATCCACTAACATCATTAGTTTTTTTCTTTTAACTCCGGGGTCATTGATAAGGACTAATTATGCATTTATTCATTTAAAGTAGGGTTGTTCACGAACCGAACCGAACCGAACCGAACGCAGCTCCGCTCAAACTCGGTTTGGTTTCAAACCGAGCGGCTCGGTTCGGTTCGGATTTACAAATTCGAGCGCAAACTTCATGCTCGAACTCGGTTCGGTTTTAAATCGAGCGTTTGGTTTTGCCCGGTTTTTTGTTACAATTAGAAACAAATTTCACAGAAATAAAAACCCTAAAAGCCAATATCAAATATTCAAAAATTAGATAGTTCATAAAAAAACCCTAAAAAACCAATATCAAACAAATTTCACAAAAACACAGAAACAATAAGGTCAATATCAAACCCTATAATCAACTAGCAAATTTCACAGAAACAATAAAGCCAATATCAAATAAATTTCACAGAAACACTTTTGTTAATGTATAGTTTATTGTGCTTTTACCTTGTAAACTATCTTTCGAAGACAAGTTCACAGGCTGGTCGGAGACGCTCGCGGTCGGAGATGGGTCGCAGCAGGGTCGAAGTCTTGCAGAGGGGGTCGCGGTCGGAGATGAGGGAGGCGGCAGTGTCTGTGGTCGCAGCAGGGGGAGGCCCAAAGGGTGGAGGCCCAAAGGGTGGAGGCGTTGTCGGAGGGTGGAGAGTCGAGAGGGTGGAGGCCGCCGCAGGTTCAAAGGCAACAGTAGTCGTGAGGTCAATTTGGGTGGGGGAGAAGGTTCAATGGCAGTAGCAGCAATAGATTCGATTGGGAGTTGATGCATTGAGGTCAATTAGGGGGTATTCGAGGCTAGGGTTTTAAGGGTAAAATTATAATTTTGTTGTTTAAATATTGAAAAAAACATAGCAAATTCAGTGGTTGCAAGGCTCGAACTCGTGACCTCCTCCCAAAAAGCACACGCGTGTTAACCAATGAGGCAAGAACATTTTTTAGTTTAATATATAAACTATATATATATATATAACATATATAATATATAATATATAAAAGCTAAACTAAAAAATAATTCGAGCGAGCGACCCTTCGCTCATGCTCGGTTCGTTTTGAAACAGAACCGAGCCGCTCGGTTCATTTACAATCGAGCTGAAATTCGAACGAGCAAAATTCCGAGCATTTTCGAACGAGTTCGAGCGAGTTTCGAGCGTTGAGCTATTTGAACAGCTCTAATTTAAAAGATTAGTTATGTAATTTTATTAAAACACTAACTCCAATCCCCACTACCACCAGCACCCCTAACCGACGTCGCAATCGGCCACCATCAACACTGCCATCGGCCACCATTATTGACGTTGCCACCAGCCTCCAGCACCAACACAACCACCTGCCACCATCATAGCCCTTCTTTCATCTCTATCCCACCCGACACCAAAACCCACCCCACCACTTCCTGCCACTAATACCCACCAGACCATCTCCACCATCACACCACCACCCACCTCCACATCACTCCACCTCCACCACTACCACAACACGAGCAGCACCAAACCACCACACTATAGGACCACCACCATCATAAACACTAGAACCCAACATCGCCGACCCCAGTAACACCGCCACCACTGCCATTGTAACGCCGCCACCACCTCAATACCTTCTCAGCTCTAAATACACAGACCTAAATCCTAGAAATAACCATCAACCCACCCATTAGACCTTCTCACCCTCTTCACACCAAAACCAAACCCTAAAACCCAAATCACAAAATCAAAAAATCAACCTTTATCATAGCACGGATCTAGGGTTTTGGGTGACCAAGAACCCCCAATTATGGGATTTTGGGCGCATGGGACACTTAAGCAAATTTGAACGTTGGGCGCATGGGTAGCCAACTCATCCTATCAATCATCATAATTAGTCCCAATTATCATTCTAACATGTTATAAGCTTATTTCTAACATTCTAAGCATCATAACAAGAACATGGCATCATCATAACATCAAGAATACCCAAAATCATAACCCACCCACAATCACACATACACATACTCACAGGTACAAAAACCCATTTTTATAAAAACATACATACATGCATTTCTAGCCTCAAAATTAGTTAAAACATGTAAATAGGGGGTTCTAGAACTCAGCTTAGCAGCCTTTGGGTATGACTTCCTTCAAACCCATTTGCAATTGAGTTCAAACACCTAAAACCCACCAAAACACAAACACGAACACACACAAACACATATAAGCACATAACCGAGGCATAGGCCGACCAAGAACATCTTAAAACCAAGAATTTTTACCTTGAATTCGATTTTTTTGCTCTTCTTCTTCAAAAGCCGAGCTCTGCTCTTTCTCTCTCTAGTTCGAATGAAAAGAAAGTATGCAGGAAGAGTGGGTGGTCATCACCTTTTACACCCACTTTTGATACCTTTTGTTGTTTTTGACACTTTTAACCCCTCAACTTGGGTTAAATTGTGTTTTCTTCTTTTATTCACTTTTGTTCTTTCTTTCTTGTTTATTAAAATATTTGGGTGTTGCAGGTTATCATCCATATTTGTATTTGAAAGGGCTCAATAATATGACAACGTTATGATTTTCCCATTATGAGAAACAAGTCGAACTATCCACTTGTTGATTGGTTAAAGAGTGAACACTTATACCAAAGTTTTTGGCAATCAAAATTCTAATGTACAAGATGAGCATTTAGTGTTGTTCTGGTGCATAACTCAGTCCTTAGAAATTTATGGATTGATATAAATTTATAAATATATTATTGAAAACATCCATGTAGAAAGCCTATGACTGTTATAGCTTTCCTAGAAGTTGATTTCAAATTAACCACAATTGGTCTTCACCATACTCGAGACAAACATTTAATGCTCGAAATTCACAATTTCCATCTGACTCAACATCTTGTATGCGCCTAATAAACCGATGACAAATGGATGGAATTTAAATTATACATAGGTGTGAATAGCTTGTTATGTTGTTCATGAATGAACTTTGTTTCACGAGTTATATGTTTGAGCCTATGAAAGTAAAGTCTCCTATGTTTGACAAGGTTGAATAACTACATTTGAGATCTTGATTATACAGAGCCACCATGTTCATTAAGTGTACTTTTAAACTTTAAAAGGATAACAAGATAATATCAGAAATAATATAGAAAATTATTGATCATTTATTCAATCAGCAAATGGCTATATATAGCCTACAACACGTGACTCCAATGTTCATTGGAAAAATAGAAACAAATCATATAACTCAATCAAACAAAAATAACCTTGACTAGATCTTAAACAAGAAGATACAACCCTTTATTAATGGGCTAGACCAACAAAGCCCAAACATAACTAAACCCATTAGACTCAATTAAAAACCTAACAAAATCCTCCTTTTATATTTAAAAAAATCTCATTTTTTCTATTTAATCTTACAAAATTTCCCATCCATTCTCTAAGATCTGCAAATGTATCCAACTTTTTTGGTTTAGTCATGGCATTAAAAATTTGTTCTTATGTTCTATAATATTCGAGCTTCATAACATCTTTGTCACTAGATCTTGTAAAATGATGGAATCACACTTCAAAGTGTTTTGTGCGTCTATGCATAACTAGTTTCACCGAGAGCTTGATGCTTGAACTGTTGTCACAAAGAATTTTTATTGACTAATTGATCTTTTCTCCCAAATCTTCTAACTGCCCCTTTAACTAAACGCAGTGACATGCAGAAGCAGTGGTTGCCACATATTCCGCTTCCATTGAAGATAAAGGCAACACTATTTTGTTTACGTGAGCTGCAACATATTGCATTACTATACATGATACATAACCTGAAGTACATTTTCGATCCAAAGTATCTTTTGCATAATCTCTATCCGTGTATGCTATATGTTTGTTTATATAATGTCTCTTATAAACCAAACCATAATCATACGTACCTTTTAGATACCTTAGAACACGTTTTGCGACCATCATGTGATCCTTCCTTGTACTACTATAAACCTCGAGAGCAAGCTGACCACATACATTACATCATGCTTCCGATCGACCTCTTGTATACGGTTGCATCAATTCCTCCCCTACTCCAATTTGGAAAGAATAGTTCATGGAACTATTGGGTTATTCATTAAGTTGCTTTCCCACATCTAAAATCTTTATAGAATTTCTTTTGCATATTGTTTTTGAAAAATAAAGATTCTAGTGGGGCTTTACTACACTTTTACCCCAAGGAAAATTGACATGTCTTCCACGTTGATCATAACAAACTTTTGTTGCAACAATATCTTAAATCTACACACATCATAGCATCGTTTCCAACATAAATCAAATCATCAATATAGTGACTGACCATAACTACCTTATTCCAAACACATTTAATGAACAACATATGATCATACTTGGTCTTCTTGAAGCCTTCTTGAACAAATAGCCTTCTAATTGATTAAACCAAGATCTAGGTGCTTGTTTCAATCCATATTGGGCGTTTTTGAGCTTGTAAAAATTTTTTCAGTGTCTTTAATAGAACCTTCTTATTATTCAATGTAAACTAGATCATTAAGATTCCCATGTAGAAATGCGCTCTTAACATCCAATTAATAACTTTCCAATCTTTTTGGGTTGCTATAGCAAGCAATGTTTGAATAGTATCCCATCGTGCATGAGAAAAAAACTTTAGTGTAATCAAATCCTTTCTTTTGAATAGTATCCCATCGTGCAATGAGAAAAAAACTTTAGTGTAATCAAATCCTTTCTTTTAAGCATAACCTTTTACCATGAGCCTAGCCTTGTACTTACCTACCTTGCCATCTATATTAAGCTGCTTTTTGTATAGCCACTTAACACCAATCGGTTCACTCCCATCGGTGCTTGTACAAGATCCCAAGTGCAATTTTGTACCATAGCTTTAATCTCACTTTCCATGGATGCGACCCATTTTTCTTCTTTACACCCTTCATCATAGGTTGTAAGATCAGTTGATGTACTATACCTTGAAAAGCCTACTCCCTCAATATCTTCATTTGATATTCCCTTGCCGGATTGGTAATCTTGCAACCAAGTTGGAGTATTCTGTACTCACCCTCATGGTTCAGCTTGTGTTTCAATTCTATTTGAGCCAAGACTATTAGAAATATCAAAATCATTAGGTGAAATATTATTTAAAGTTGTACCTTGACGAGGCAGGGGAGTTGTCTCAGCTTTGGAAGTTGTCTTAGCTTCATTGAATACTACATCACGGTTAATCACAATCTTATTCTATATCGGATCATAAAGTCGTATGCCTTTGATTCCTTACTTACCCAAGTAGGACACACTTGTGACTCTTGTCATCAAGTTGAGTCCGTAACTAAGAAGGCACATGGACATAGCCAATGCATCCGAACACATGAAAGTAGCCAACTGATGGTTTAGTTGTGGACCATAGCTCTTCTAGGACTTGATTATCTAAGCTCCGACTAATACACCGAATTAATGTGTGACATGCTCACTTGGGTGCTTCAGCCCAAAAATATCTCGGCATGGATTTTTCAATTAGTAAGTAGCGTACCATATTCATGATGGTACGGTTATTGACGTTCTACCACTCCATTTTGTTGTAGAGTGTAGGCAGCTATTAGTTTCCTTTTGATTCCATGTACTTCACAAAATTCATTAAATTCTTTTTATAAACTCCCATCCTCTATCACTTCAAAGACCGTTTATCTTGACTCTCGTTTCTATTCAACCATGACTTTAAACCGGGTGAAGGCTTTAAAATCTCCCCTTTACATGACAAAACATACCCCCAAGTTTTTTCACTAACTTACAAGCAAGTTAGTGAAATTCGCTTGTGCCATATATGAGTGTCATTTTTAGAGTGCCTTATAGTTTCCATGAGCAAATCGTTTGTGCCATATATGAGTGTCATATATGAGTGTCATTTTCAGAGTGCCTTAGAGTGAAAATCTCCCCCTTAGCATGTGGCGATACTACATTGTTTAGAGTGCTTATAGTTTCCATGAGCAAATCGTTTGTGCCATATATGAGCATCATTTTCATTAACTTACAAGCAAGTTGGTGAATAGGGTTTGAATGTGGCATACCAGAAAACATCTAATTCCTTAAAAAAAAGAATTAAACCCTTATGAGGGTGGAATATCTTACATACACCTTCCTTCATAATAATGGTAATTATTTTCTTCTACAACTAACCAATACCTAACCGATTTAAGGTAAGTTCATGTATATAGTAGACATTTGTATTCACTTGATTTAAGCCTTCCACACTAATCCGTATTTCACCAATAGCTCGCACCTTTAGTTAGTAGTCATTATCGAGTCTAACTGAGTGAGTATAAGTCCTATCCAACTATATGAACCATTCTTTCACCCACTTCATATGGTTGGAACAAACTAAGTCAAGGAACCATATTCCTTCCTTCTTTGTTGTCACATCATAAACTAGCGCCATCAATAGCAGTTCAGCATTGTCTTCATGCTTGTAATTCACAAACCAGACACTACAATGACACTCATATTGAGAATGTCCTATTTGGTGACACTGGTAGCACTCCATAGTTTATTTATTGAATGAGCCATATCCTCTTCCAAGTCCACGGTCATGTATTGTAAGGCCCCGTTCCCGGGACGCTTACAGTTGGTCAATCATTGCACAAAAAGAGATAGTTAAATACGTATTAAATAAACATCGTAGCGGAAACATTTAAAAATGACATTTCATTTCATTATAAAGGCTTTTGCAAAATAATACATTGTTAACTAGCTACAAAATACATTGTTGCATTACATCACAAAAGCATTATATAAATGGATGCCATCCAAAAGAGCTGAGTAGCCGCCCTATGCCATCCTCAACAATCATTACCTGCCAACTGGAAACATATAAAAGTTAGCGTTGCTGAGTGAGTTCTAGTTTTATAATAAAACATACTTGTCTTTTGTTAAAACCGTTTTTTACTTTCATGCGATCATACATCATACGTACACATAGATAATATCATTATTATCTTCATCTTTCATTCGTTAACTTCTGTTCATTCATCGTGCGTCATTAACCTCACATTCTTTCATCATTACATCATTTCTTTCCATCAAAACCATAAACTTTACCCTTCTGTTTCTGGTACTGGACCTAGGCCTATCATAGACCTTCTATAACGGTGCACCGCACCTCAAGTCACAATACCTAAGGTAAAGTTTAGTTTACCATTGCCATGTGCAGTACCTTCTGTTCCTGGACTGGACCTAGGCCTATCATAGACCTTCTATAACAGTGCACCAACCTCTAGTCACGGTACCTAGGGTATGCAGCAATGGTACTATACAAATGGTCAATTACAAAGAAAGACCCCGATGTGCGTCCTCCCGGGGTAGCGAACCCACATACCGTTGGGCTAACACCTTTCAATGGCGTGTCCCGACATACAAGGCTTGCAAGACTTTCATTACTTTCATCATTCATTAATGCATGCATTCATCATGTTCCTCTTTTTATTATCTTCCACGTTATCTTACATAATAATTTCATTTCATTCATTAAGGTAACACGTAAAGCCATAGTAAAGATAAACATACATCATAATAAGGAACATCAACATACGCAGATAGCATCATCACACAGGACAACATCATACATACATAACATATATCATGCTTAATCATGCAATATCATCATCATGCCCGACATAACCTCTAAGGTCTCAACAGTCACCTTACATGAACTTACGAGAACTTCCATGTCAAAACTTACATCTGCACTTTACCTGGAAGTTAGTAATTAAACTACGCTTTTCCTCGGGTACACCAGCCTTATTTGGGCATATGGGCACCCATCAGTCGCATGGCCTCCAGGCGACTGAACATCATGCGAATGGACCAATGCGGATGAACACCTATGCGGATGAACACTTATGCGGATGAACACCCAATCATGCGAATGGACTTTATGCGGATGAACACCTATGCGGATGAGTACTTATTCGAATGGGCCCTTAGTCGCATGACTCCCTATGCGACTGACCCTCAGTCGCACGACTGGCAGGCGTATGGGCCTCAGTCGTACGTCTCACATGCGATTGACCTTCAATCGCACGACTGGCATGCGTGTGGACTTTAGTCACACGACTGGCATGCTATTCGGTCGCATAGCCCTAACTGTGTAGAATGCAGCTCACCCCCGAACCCAATCTGCCATTTTCGACCTCCAAGGTTATCCAAACCCATTCTAAGCCCAAATCAACCATCCTAAACCTTAGGAATGCATACCACAACACCATTCAAGCACACACATACCCGAAAACAAACTCCAAATGCATCATACACAAACATATACAAATGGGTCAAACACACACACACAAAAACGGGCTTTCAGATGTGTTCCAGCCCCAAAATCGACCAAAAACGTGTAAAAGAGGGGTCCTGGAACTCACACAAACAATACCGAGAAGTAGAACTTCGATTAGACCTGCTACACGATGATTTTGCATGCTTGAATCCACTTAAACCAATCTTTTCTCTTTTTTTTCTCTCTTCCTTTCTTTCTTTAGATGAATTTTGGGTGTGGGGAGAGGGTAAGGGCTGCTCTCTCTCTTCAAATACCTCCACTCACCCAACTTTATCTCGTTGACGAGTTTGGTCCCTCGACTTTGGACTTTATTTCTTTTCTTCTTTCGTCAGCTTCAAAAATATCCGGGTGTTACAAGTCCACCCCCTTATATAGGTTTCGTCCCCGAAACCTGTTATTCCTTGAACAAACGTGGGTAATGCTACCTCATTTCTTCCTCAGTTTCCCACATTGACTCGGATCCTTTCTGTGCTTCCAGTGTGCACGCACAAGAGGAACCACATTATTTCTCAGCCTATTCTCTTTCCGTTCGATGATTGCCACTGGTTGCTCCACATAATTGAGCCTTTCGTCTACTTTGATATCCTCCAGTGGAACGATCATATCTTCATCTGCCAAGCACTTCCTTAGATGAGATACGTGGAATGTCGGGTGAATTTCACTTAACTCATCTGGTAACTCCAATCTATAGGCCACCTCTCCTACTCGGACAATGATTCGGAAAGGGCCTATGTATCTCGTGCTCAACTTGCCCCGCTTTCGAAAAACGAATGATACCCTTCGAAAGTGAGACCTTCAACATAACCCGGTCACCCACCTGGAACTCAATCAGTCTGCATCGTTTATCAGCATACGACTTTTGTCTATCTTTGGTTGCCTTCATGAAGGCTTTGATCCTTTCAAGCTTCTCAGTCGTAGCCTCGATCACCTCGACGCTCCCTAACTCTTTATGACCAATATCACCCCAACAAACGGGTGTTCTGCATCTCTACCGTATAGCATCTCATAGGGTGGCATACCAATACTTGCATGATAGCTGTTGTTGTATGAGAATTCAGCTAACGGTAAGTGGTCATCCCAACTTCCCCCAAAATCAATAACACATGCCCAAAGCATGTCCTCCAATGTCTGAATGGTCCTCTCTGACTGACCATTAGTCTGGGGATGATAAACCATGATAATATGTAACCTCGTGCCCATAGCGTCATGGAATTTCTTCCAGAATTTGGATGTAAACCGGGTGTCACGATCAGACACAATAGACACCGGCATACCATCACAAGTTACAATTTCCTTAATGAAAAGATCCACCAACCTCTCGGATGAATATGTCTCGCGGATCGGTAGAAGTGAGCACTCTTCATCAGAACTATCACCCATATGGCGTCATACCCTTTCAGGATACGCAGTAGCTTCATAATAAAATCCATGGTGATGTGCTCCCACTTCCAATCCGGTATATCCAAAGGTTGGATCTTCCCATACGGATTCTGATGCTCGGCCTTTACCCATAGGCAAGTAAGGCATTTACTCACATACTGCACCACGTCGCGCTTCATACCCGCCACCCATAATCTTTCTTCATGTCTTGATACATCTTTGTGGCACCAGGATGGATGGAGTATCGAGTCTTGTGAGCTTCATCCATGATCTTCATACATAGATCCCCAAAACTAGGAATCCATATTCGTCCAAATCGGGTCCTAACACCATGTGTGTTTTCACCCAATTCCGCAACCAGACCTTTCATTCTTTCTGAGTTAAGATGATCTTCCTTCAATGCCTCATCTTGAAACTCTTTAACTTGCTTCATCACTTCAGAGGTCATGATTAGCTGATATGCTTTCACCCGAATCGGCTCGGGTCTCTCTTTTCGGCTAAGGGCGTCCGACACCACATTGGCCTTACCCGGATGGTAATGGATCTCACAATCGTAATCCTTTATAAGCTCCAACCATCGTCTCTGCCTCATTTTTAGATCTTTTTGCTCAAAGAAGTACTTCAAGCTCTTGTGGTCAGTGAAAATGATGCACTTCGTCCCATAATGATAGTGCCTCCAAATCTTTAGTGCAAAGACCACGACTGCTAGCTCCAAGTCATGAGTAGGATAATTGACCTCATGAACCTTCAACTATCAGGATGCATAGGCTACAACCTTCCCTCTCTGCATTAACACACATCCCAACCCCGAGTAGGAAGCATCAGAATAAACCATCAAATCTTTACTTCCATCGGGGAATGACAGAACAGGAGCTTGAGTCAATCTCGTCTTCAATTCTTCGAACGCCTTCTCTTGAGCTTGACCCCATACAAACTTCACATCCTTCCGGGTTAACTTAGTTAGTGGAGAAGCGATCTTAGAGAAGTCTTGGATAAATCTTCTGTAGTAGCCCGCCAAACCCAAGAAGCTACAAATCTCGGATGGCGTCTTTGGAGACTTCCATTGCATCACCGCCTCCACCTTTGCCGGGTCCAGCATAATCCCGTCAGGATTCACCACGTGACCAAGAACTGAACTTCGCGCAACCAAAATGCACACTTGGAGAACTTGGCGTACAACTTATCCTTTCTCAACGTCTCCAAAACCTCCCGAATGTGATCGGCGTGCTCAATCTCGCTGTTTGAATAAATCAGGATATAATCAATAAACACAATCACTGATTTATCCAACATTGGCCGACACACTCGATTCATCAGATCTATGAAAGCAGTTGGCGCGTTGGTCAACCAAATGACATAACGAGGAACTCGTAGTGACCATAACGCATGCGAAAAGCTGTTTTAGGGATGTCCTGCTCCTTCACCTTCAACTGATGGTAGCATGATCGAAGATCTATCCATGAAAACCAACTGTCACCTTGAAGCTGATCGAACAAATCATCTATTCTTGGTAAGGGGTATCGGTTCTTTACCGTCAACTTGTTCAGCTCATGGTAGTCAATACACATCCTCATACTACCATCGTCTTTCTTCTTTACGAATAGGACCGGAGCACCCCAAGGAGAGATACTCGGCCTAATGAACCCCTTATCAAGCAGCTCTTGCAACTGCTCTATCAACTCTTTCATCTCCGTTGGAGCCAACTGATACGGTGCCTTGGCAACAGGTTGGGCACCCGGTATCAGATCAATCTGAAACTCGATCTCCCGGTCAGGTGACACTTCTGGTAAGTCTTCCGGGAACACGTCTGGAAAGTCACACACAACCAGTACATCAGACAGTTGTGGTGTTGGTGTATCTACATCCTTAATATAGGCCAAGTAGGCACTACATCCACGCCTAATACGCTTTCCCGCCACCGCCATTGAGATTACCTTCGGGATCGTCATGACCCGATCCCCACAAACAGTTACCGAACTCCCGTCAGGCGCTGTCAAACGAATTATCTTCTTGCGACACACAATGTTTACCTCGAAGTCCACTAACCAATCCATCCCAAGAACCAAATTGAAACCACCTAAGGTTATCACGAATGGTCTAGCAGGAAACTTATGACCTTCTAGTTCCACATCACAATCCTCTATCATCTCGGAAATCTTGGTAGACTTACCTATGGCAGTTTCTACATCAAAGGGCGCATCAACACGTCTACTACTAACAGGCACCTTAGCACAAAAAGCAACAGAAATAAAACTTTTATTGGCACCCGAATCAAATAACACAGAAGCTAAAGTTTGGTTCGCTAGAAACGTACCGGTCACAACATCAGGGTCCATCCTAGCTTCCTCATGTGTCATGGTAAATGCCCTGGCGCTCGCCCTCGGTCCTTCACTCCCCATCTTCTTCACCCTGGAACCCTCAGCCCTTGGCTTCTTACAATCCCTACTCATGTGGCCCTCCACGCCACAGTTCAAGCACCGGACCGTACGATAGTCCATGGCTATATGCCCCGCCTCCCCACATTTGAAGCACACATTCGACCCCAGGCTACATTCCCCACTATGCTCTCTTCCACACCTACCGCACTTCTTAATTCCCGCACCCGATGTGACCACACGGCGGTCGTCCACCCGTGCCTTCTTTTTACCCATCGAGGCATCACCCCGACCAAACCTCTTCCCACTCCAGTTTCGATCACCACCACTCTTCCTGCTACCTTCAACCACCACCACTACAGCCCTCTCATCATATAACCTCCCTGCCAAATCCACCGCCGACCTAAACGTGCTCGGTCGGGCAGCGATCATATGCCTGCGAATATCCGCTGGCAAACCCTGAATGTACCTCTTAATCTTTCGTGATAGAGGCGTCACCTGATCCGGCACCAGACGTGCCATATCGTTGAACTTCGTAGTGTACAGCTGATGTGTCATGGTTCCTGTCTCCAGCTGCAGGAACTCCCTCTCAACCTTGTCCATCTCCCGATAAGGACAGAACTCCTCAATTACCAACTTCATCAGCTCCGACCATTTCATTCTCCCAATAGCCCTGCTACGCTCGGCTTGGACTATATTGTCCCACCAGCACAGAGCCGAGTCCACAAAAGAATGGGAAGCAAACTTTACTTTTTGGTCCTCCTGACACTCGTTGATATTTAGAACAACCTCCATCTCCCTCACCCATCGGTGAGTGGCAACAACAGTGCCATTACCATTAAAAGTCGGGGGCTTGCATCGTTAAAAAGCCCCATAGTTATAGCCTCGTGCCGCCTCCTGCACGGGCTCTTCTTCTTCCTTGTCATCATCAGATAGAACCGTTTTAGGCTCTGGTTGCTCCTGTCCTCTCGAGAACCTGTTCCTCTCGTGTCTTTCCCCTTCCCATATAGCCTTGATGACTTCGGTCACCACATACGGGAAGATTGTCTGCATGACCTGATGCACCTTTTCAACCACCGCATCTTTCACCGAGGCCCTCAGGTTTGCACTCTCATCACCACCCTCCGGATGAGAGGTCTCGGGTTCTTCATGAACCACCTTTTCCGTCTTGGGTCTTCCCCTCTTAGGTCGCGGCTCAGCACTAAGCCCATCATGATCACCACCACGAGAGGCTTTCAAAGATCTACCACCAGCCATTCACATGCACACTGATGGATTTAAACACCAACACGGTCATTCAAGGGAACAACTCAGTTTATGTCAAGTATAGTAAGTCCCTAATTACAATGACCAGTTGTGATTAGCCACTTACTTTACTCTTCATACCCCAAGTGCAGGATCGTTGAAGGGTTATAGTTACAACACAACAACACCAAGAGGAGATTAACTAAACTTTAATCAAACAGTAAACTGGATTAACCAAGTGTTGAGATGCTAAGAACACAAGTAATGCAAGAGACAGAACACAAGTGTATGGTTTTCAAGAATGCAGTATATTGCCTTCTCTATGTTCTATTACAAGTGTTACAAAGCATATTCAAATGATACAAGAACATAAGATACTTATACTACATCCTACAGCCGGCTATACTTTGAAAGCCAGCTGGATACAATTGACTAGACACAAACAAAATCAATTATGGAGTCAAAAGGCAGATTGCCTTTTGACTTGTGACTATGACATGCCATAGCTCACATCTTTATCTATTACAAAAAGGATAAAGTACATAAAGTAGAAAGTTACACACTCAAGACCTCAATGTACAGTTACCAAAAGCATGGACCTTTTCACCAACTCATGTAAGTTGGTGACTTGCAAATGTGCAGCGGAAAGGTGTCCAGCTTTACGGAACAATACATCAGATAAAGCATGTTACTAAAAGTCTTCGAAAGAAATCTGTCTTCATGAGTTGAAGCTTCGGAAGTCTTTGTCTCTAAGGCTTCGGAAGACTTCATGTTTGGCTTCGGAAGATATTGGTCTTGGCTTCGGAAGATTTCACACTTAGAGTAATTTTCAGTTTCATGTGTGAAACTTCCAAAGCTTCTTCTTTAATGCACTTGTACAACATGCAGGAAATACTAAAGATGTTTAGGTTGCATCAGCCTCTGCATTAATCTCTACAAACTTCCCCTAGGCTGATGCTACCAAAACACTTTGAAAACTTCAGATATTAACAGTCCTCATTAGGATGATCACCATTCCTTTCTTCATAAGATGATCAGGATCCTTCAGGCTGTCAAAGTGTCTTCTCATGTCAAAAAGGTCATGCAGATTCAACTGAAACATATCTTACCATGTATAAATGTCTTCAATGCCTTGATCTCTAATAACATGCCATCTTTCTGGATTTGTGGTATATGTCCAAGACAAGATGGGTCTTCTTATTTCTAGAGGAGCTATTTGAATTGGAGTTGGTGTAGCTTCCTCTGGCTGCACATCCTCAGGCTGTTCTAAGTCATCCTGAGGTTTAGAAGAGGATGCGAGCTTCTTCTTCTTCTTAGGCTTTCGTCTAGAAGCCATCCTCTTCTTTCTCTTTCCAAATTTTACTGAGAAGACTGGCCTGCAACACCAGATTGATCTTCACTGTCTTTCTTAGTTGGGACTTCCTCTTTCTCAGACTCAGAAGGAGAGGGAGGTTGACCCTGCTGTGGATCAGAAGATGAAGCTTGCTGAGTTTTAGCAGGAGGTCCGGGTTGTGTTGTCTCTGGTTTTTCAACCTTAACCTCCATTTCAGGTGGAGCCTGACTTGGAGTGGAGTGTAAGTCAGTGAGCTCTCCACTCTTAATCTTCTGCTTGATTACCCTGATATGCTCATCCATAATGGATAGAGACATGGTCCAAGTCTCCTTTCGGAGAATCCATAGAGCTTCAAGAAGCTCATCATCCTCTGCCTATCAGCAGACTTCTTCATGCTCTTTGGATGATGGCTCTTGATTTTGCAGCTTCTTCCCTTAGCTTCTTCTTTGTTGTCTTTCTTTCCTTGACTAACTCAAGCTCAAATTGTTTTAAGTACTCAAAATTAATATAGTCATAAGGCAAGGGAAGGAGTGCATCTGCCTGATAGAAGCCTGTGGCACTCAGGTAGTTAATCATCTTGATTCTGTCTTCTCTTTTTATCTACCTGAGGTTCCGTTTGAACCACATCCTCTTGTTCAGGACTTTCTTGAACTAGGGTGAGGGTAGGCATACCTTTGTACAGTCTTTTTCTTCTTCTCTCTTCTTTGACTTGTACTAGGAGTTCTGCATCTTCTGCCTCCTTCTTCTCTCTTGACCTTTCCAGGTCAACCAATTCATTTAACTCATCCAAGGAAGAGAAATGACACTATCTATGTCATAGTTCCTAGTCTGCAGATAGTTAATCCTGACTGCCCTTAACTTATCATTCTGAGTATCTAGTCTGGGGGCAGCCCTGATTGTAGACTCCATGAGTCTTGAGGACTCAGCAAAGGAACTTTCTCCCCTTAGCCTCCTTTTCCTCTCTCTCTCCTCCTCAATCTCCTGAGATGTCATCTTTCTTTTCCCTTTATCACTCACAGACCTTTGTGACTCAGGGTGGAGAGAGATTTGGCCTTCATTGCTTGTTGCAGCATCTGAGCTCAGGCCAGAGAGAGGTTGAGAAGCACCTTCACCAGCAGGTGTCTCAAAAGGAATGTGGATCTCTATAGCAGTTGGATGATGAGACAGGGCTCTCAGGTTCTGTCACTGGGCCTTCAGTCAAGGTTTCCCCTATGAAGCTAATCTTAGGGTCTGCCTCAACATCCAGTTGACCGATGACATTGCCTGATTGCCTAAGTATCCTTCTTAAGGCTGAACTTTGCAGTGATGCTGTCTTGGATTCTTTTAGCCAGTCTGTCAGCTTGTTTAGATTGGCTTGGGTTGACAAGTGGCATGTTGACTAAATCCAGACCTTCATAGTAGTCCAAGGTATGAAAATTGAAGACTTCTTGCTGTCCTTGAACTCTTATGATGATTAGGGCCTTCCTGTTGTTGTCATACCTCCACCCAATGATGTGATTGGAAGATGGTGAAGGTGACATAGCCTTTGTATCCCATCCTCAAACAGACTCTGTATGAAGGAGTCTGTGTACCACATCAATGTGAACTAGAGGTGGTTGCTGAGAATGCATAGTTGCAAGTGAGGATGGTGAGTCATCAATGTCCATTCTCTCTGAAGAACTCCCAGGTTCTGTGGCTGTAATGACTTTCTCCCCCTTTTTGGTTGCATCACCCACTTACATAGGTGAGCTGGAAGATAGGTCAATCACATCCACATGTTCTTGTGTTCCTGGTTGAGCTCTCCTTAAGGGTCTCTCAGTTGTTTTTCCTTAAGATATGAAATCTCAAGTTGCTGATCATTGATCCTATTGTGTAAGGTAGTCACCTGAGATTCAACGTGACTGACCTTTGAGACTAGGTAAGTGCATGTTTTAGACAATTTTTGCACCAGTAGTCTCAGATTCCTCTCTTTTATCAGAAGATTCATTGGGGGATGAGATGATTGGACCATAGTCCTCTCTCTCACCACCAGCTTGAGGTTCTTGGCTGCTGGTTTTCCTCTGCTCACTGGCAATCTCAGTTGAGATGTCAGTGGGCTGAGTTTCCATGGTTGAGGTCTTAATGATGTAATCACTTTCAAAAGTGAGAGAGCCTCTTCCATATGGACATCCTGAACAGGTTCAGAGTGTCCACCTTAGTTGTAGGTGACTGATGTGGGATAGATGTAGGAGACTCAGGAGTACTCATCTCTCTTTGAGTAGGGGGAAAGAAGAGAGTTCATTATACTCATTGAAACCTATATCTTCATCAGTATAGAAGTCAAGGTTAGGAATTGGTTGGTTGAGATCTATAGGTTGGGGATGGCAACTGTCCCCTGAAGGTTGATCATTTGAGTGTTGAGACTCAGAGTGATGGCTTAAGGCAGTTGGGCTAATGAACTCATCAGGCTGAGCATGAGGAACCTCAGTACTGATTCTTGAAGAGATGGGAGTGGTCTGCTCCTCAGGAGAGTGGGAGCTCCAGTGTCCACTTCTTCCTGTATGGGTGAGTATATGGGGGCCTCCACAGACTGAATAGCCTGAGTAGGGGTTCGTTTGGATTTTCTTTGGTAAGTGATGGTGATTTGAGGCTGTGAGAGTGGTTGGAAAAAGCAGGTGTGGGTTCAACACTAGCTTGTGCTACTAGGTTGTCACCTTGAGCAATGAGCTCTAACATTTTGGACTAGGGCTGTTTCTACCCTAGAGAATCCAACAGTGGGCTTTCTCAGTATTTTAAAGATTTCAGGCTTCATCTGTCCCAATTTAAGAATGTTACCTGTTTCCCTCAACTGTGAGCCCAGTTCACAGTTAAGAATGTACTAGATATATCTAGGAAACATGTAATACTCTAAGGAGTCTAAATTAGCAAGTAAATTTGTATAAACAAACTAAGAATACCTGAATTTGACCCCCTGAACCATTCCATGGATTATGAAGGAGAGAACCTTAGGAATCTGGTCCCATCCACCATGCTTGTTTGATAAGCTGTGGATGACCACATGGAGCAGGAATCTCCATTGGGATGAGACCTTCCCTTTCCTAAAAGTCTTTATAGAGAAATCTCCCTCATATCCCATCTACTCAAATGAATGATTGGCAGCTTCCTTTGGGAAAAACACCTCACCTTCTTCATCATCCAGTTAAAGATGTCTATTGATGATGGCCGGAGTGATGAAGATTGTTCTCCCCTGTACTGTGGCAGACAGTGCTTTTTCCCGTCCATAATGACCTCTTGGCAGGTCTTCCAGAATTCAAGCAACTGATCCTCATAGAGTAGAGGATCAATGGTTAGGGAGGTGAAGTAATTTGACAGAGATAAGAACGGAAAACCTCTAAGAAATGAGGATCTTTCTCAGAGCGTAACAGAGCAACATGATTATGTTGTCTGTGTAGCTGCATGGTAAACTTAGGATCATTTCTGTGAGCAAGGTTGGCCATTTTGAAGTAGCTTAAGGACGAAGAAAGAAAGAAAGAAAGAAATTTCAGAGAGAAATTTAGGGTTTTAGGTTTGGAGGAAGAACAAATGATAGAATGAGGGGGAGACCATTGGGTTTATATGTGAGAAGAATTTCAGATAAAGTTTAATGAAAGAGGATAAACTTTGAAATCCGGATGTCGGTCCCACCTCTGAAAAAGTAGTTTACTTTTGCTCAAAAAGTAGTTTTCTTGGAAGTCAAAAAGCTTCCGAAGGTTAATTATCTTCGGAAGTTTTAATTAAAAAGCTTCCGAAGCTAAAATGACTTCGGAAGAATTTCCTGAGAGATTTAAGAATTTTGCTTCGAAAGAGAATTAAAACTTGAATGCTTTGTATATAAACCAACAAAGCTTCCGAGAGTTAATTTGCTTCGGAAGTAAATGGTCCTGAAAATAAGTAAATGTCTGAGATAAGTATTTAAGCTTCGGAAGATAAATTTGAAAGCTCTTCCGAAGGTAAATTTCTTAGACAGTTATTTATTTTGAAGGCATGATTTACTTCCAAAGTTAAAAGCATAACTTCCGAAGTAATAGAATTTTCAAAAGTCTAAGGAAAGTCTTCAAAAGGAATTTTCATCCAAAGAAATTATGAGCTTATGAAAGTGATGAACTAGACAACTTAGGACACACATAATTTTAAGAAATAATAAGAATAGTTTAAGAAAAGCTTACTCAAAGTTATCATCCCAATAGCTGATATTAGATATTTAAATCTGTTCATCAAAAGCCTTTGTAAAAAGATCAGCATATTGTTCATCTGTGTGAACTTTGACTAGTTTAATTAATCATTTTCATAGTTATCTCTTATTAAATGATACCTTATATTGATGTGCTTTGTCCTTCAGTGCTGCACAGGGTTCTATGTGATTGAGATAACACTATGTTGTCTATGTGAATGGGAGTCTCCTTGAAGTTTAACCCATAGTCCAGCATCTGATTTGAATCCAAAGTACTTGAGCACAGCAGCTTGCAGCAGCAATGTATTCAGCTTCAGCAGTTGATGCAGAGACACATGATTGTTTCTTACATTGCCATGAGACAACCCTTCCACAAAGACATTTACATACCCCAGATGTAGACTTTGCAGTCATATTGCAACCACCATAGTCACTATCTGTATAGGCATAAGTTTGAAGTCAGAATTCTTGGGATACCATAGGCCATGTGCTGATGCACCTTTGAGGTATCTTAGAATCCTCTTGACAGTGATAAGGTGAGACATCTTAGGTTGGCTTGATATCTTGCACAAATACATGTAGCAAACATGATATCAGGCCTGCTAGCAGTAAGATACATAAGAGACCCAATCATAGCCCTGTATAAGTGCTCATCTACACACTCCCCCTCAAGACCAGGACCAAGAGAGTGGTTTCTGGCTATGGGTGTCTTAGCAATCTTACATCAGTCATATTGAACCTCTTGAGTATGTCCTGAACATACTTTAACTGACTTATGAAGATGTCATCTTCAACTAGCTTCACTTGAATTCCCAGAAAGAATTGAGTTCCCCCATGGCACTCATTTCAAATCTGTCTTTCATCAGCTTCTCAAAGTCTTTGCAGAGCTTTGGATTAGTTGAACCAAAGATGATGTCATCCACATATATTGAACTAGCAATATGTATTTCCTTGTCCTTTGATAAAGAGAGTTCCATCTTTAGTACCTCTCTTGTATCCATGTTTACAAAGATACTCAGATAGTGTCTCATACCATTTCCTGGGTGCCTGATGCAGCCCATAGAGAGCTTTGTCAAGCTTGCAGACATAATCAGGATGATCAGGATCTACAAAACCAGGTGGCTGTTTGCGTAAACCTCTTCATCTATCACTCCATACAAAAAGGCACACTTCACATCAAGTTGAAAGACCTTGAAGTTCTTGGATGCAGCAAATTCCAGAATATCCTAACAGCTTCTAATCTTGCCACTGGAGCAAAGACATCAGTGTAGTCAATCCCTTCTTCTTGTGTGTATCCTTGAACAACCAGTCTAGCTTTGTTCTTGATGATAATGCCTCTATCATCTTTCTTGTTCTTAAACACCCATTTGGTTCCAATGGTAGTCTTCCTAGAAGGAAGAGGACAAAGGTTCCAAACTTTCTGCCTTTTGAATTGAAGCAGCTCTTGTTGCATAGCTTCAACCAACTTCCATCCTTTAGAGCTTCATCAACTTTCTTTGGCTCTATCTGGGATAGAAAACAAGAGTGAAGACAAACATTTGCTTCATGGGTTTGTCCTCTTGTCTTTACCCCTGAGACAACATCTCCAATGATTTTGTGGTAGGGTGAGACTTGTGGATCCTAAGCTGAGGGATCACAGCAAGTTGTTGAGAAAGATCTAAATTAGAGAATTTAGATCTGGCATGGATGTTTCGCCCACCACATCAGCACACTTTTCAAGTGAAACTTGATCAAGCAGTGTGTGACATCATTGATGTTCTCATCAATGGTGTGGTTAGTGGCATCAAGAAATTCTTGGTCACTGTCACCACCACCATTGTTGTCTTCCATAGTTGAGGTGTTCTTATCTGGTTGTAGAGCCTCTGATTGGAATTTGAAGGCATACCAGATGTATAGCTGAGTTTGTCATTGTTGTGCTGACAGAAACCTCATTTGTAGAAGTGGTTCCAACTGGAGCTGAAGATGTATGACTTAAGGATCTTCCTAGCTCAAATATTGGATCAGGATCATCTGTATTTAAATTTTCTACAGATCTTGAAACATTCTCACAAGATTTGTTAAAACGTTGTAACCAAATCAAGATCAAATAACAATCCGGACCAGAACCAACAACACAGGGTGTGTGTTCATTGAAAGTCACATTGGCTGACTCCTCAACAATTTAGTTCTGAGATTGTACACTCTATAAGCCTTAGCTTGGGAAGAGTATCCAAAAGTGTCCATCATCTGATTTCTTAGCAAACTTGGCAATTTGATCTTTGGTATTCAAGATGGTGCAAGGACATCCAAATGACCTGAGAAAACCAATGAAAGGTTTCCTCTTATGCCAAAGTTCATAAGGAGTCTTGCTATGAGTCTTGACTACTAAAACTCTGTTCTGCACATAGCAGGCAGTGTTGACTGCCTCTGCCCAGAAGGTGATGGGTAGTTTAGAGTCAGACAGCATGGTTCTTGCAGCTTCAATCAGTGTCCTGTTTCTCCTCTCAGCAACACCATTTTATTGAGGAGTCCTGGGAGCACTGAATTGTCTTGTAATACCCTTTTCATCACAAAATGTATCAAGGATTTGGTTTTAAATTGGTTCCTTGATCACATCTTATGATCTTGACCTTGTGATTAGACTGATTCTCAATCTTTAAGATGAAATCTTTAGAATCCAGGAGTCTCATCCTTAGTTCTAAAAGAAGACCCAAGTGAATCTTGTAAAATCATTTGTGATCACTAGACAGTATAAGGTCCTTCCTAAACTCATTACACTGGTGGGGCCAAAGAGATCCATACGTAACAAGTGTAGGGGTGTAGTGATGGAGTTCTTTTTCCTTAGGCTTGTGAGATACCTTATGTTGCTTTCCTTTCAAGCATGCAACACAATGGTCATCACTTGTAAACTCTTTCTTGGCATTCTAGTTACCAAATCATGCTTAATTAATTTATTTATGTTCTTAAAGTTTACATGGCACATTCTTTTATGCCATAGGAAGACTCATCACCATTGGCTTTAGACAGAAAGCATGAACCTTCTCCAGAGGGAGAGGTTTCTTGCAAATCCATCTTGTACATGTTTCCTTTCCTAGGGGCTCTAAGCAGGATATGCTCATGAGGAATGACCATACCAGGCTTAAGAACAATGCACTCATGCTCAGTAAAGAGCATGTTATGACTCTAATCACAAAATTAAGATACACTCAGAAGATTGTATCCAAGCTCCTTAACAAAGTTTACCTTTTCTATGCTGAGCTTACCATTTGTGACCTTTCCCCTTCCAGAATGTAACCACCTTCATCTCCTCCAAAAGCAACGATCCTCCATCAATCATTTCAAAGTTCTGGAGTAGTGACCTATTGCCTGTCATGTGCCTAGAACAGCCACTGTCTATGATCCAACATTTTTGTCTGTCTTCAGCTGTCCCTGCACAAAGAGAATGATTAGTTACATTTGGAAACCTAAGCCTTGCTTGTCTTGGGCTCATTTGCAGAAGGTAATTCAACAGTAATAGATCCTATGGTTGTACTAAGAGGATCTTGAGCTGTTGTAGATGGAGAAATCTCAGTCACTTGGTCTTTCTTAGACATCCACACACCTTTGGAGTCTTGGACTTGACCCTGCAAACTTTTGAAGCTTTTGGAACTTCGGAAGTTTTGATGACTGAACCTTCGGAAGATTCTGCAGACACTGCAACAGACTTCAGTGCTTCGGAAGAACTCCTTTCTTCCGAGACCAATTTCTCTTCCGAGGTAATTTTCCACTTCCCTTCTTCTTAGACATGGAGCTTCCGAAGGAAATAGGTTTTCCTTCCGAAGCTTGAATCTTCTTAGAACTCTTTGAAGCCTTTGTTTTGGTCATAGAACAATACCTTTAGGATTGAAGGGATAATCCTTGGCAATGTGAGTGGTACTTTCAACATGAGACAATTCATCTTCTTCTTCACAATAGCCTTTTCTTTGGAATAGGACTGTCTTTGGTCACATCCCTTCTCCACCTTCATCTTTGCAGATGATGAGACAATCCTCTTGGGCTGAGGACTGTGCTTGGAGTTTGATGGTCTAGGCTGTGCAGCAGTGGTACACAGCAGATCAGTCTTCTTCTTGCTGCTGAGATGAGTTGAACAAGAACCAGAACTCTTAGCAGAAGAGTTTTGGTTGATGTCTTCAGTCCCTACCACTTTAAACCCTGTAGAGATAAAAACTTGTTTGTGCTTAGAGTCAAAAGTAGTCTTGATCTCTTGAGCCTTTCTTGCCTTTCTTGCCTTTCTTTTGCTCTTTCTGATCAAGTCTTTGTCATGGACTTGGTCATCACAGTCTTCACTTTCTCCTCAGAAGGATAGTGGCTCTTCTTGGAATCCTCCTTTTCACTCTTTTCAGAGGGATTCTTCACTATCTCTTCTTCATCCTCTTCACTATCTCTTCTTCATCCTCTTCACTCATAGGATCTATGAGAGGAAGCTCATCTTCACAATTCCACACCTAGGAGATCTTACTGACAAGATTGTGTGTGGAGGAACTATCTCATTGGATCCTAGTCCCTGCCTGTTTTGATAGCACACTTTGTTGTGCAGGGATAGGATATCATGTTCTTGAAGGTCTCTTGTTCAAGAACACTCTTTTCTGCCCTGGCTTTGCTGATCACAAGCTCAGCCTAGCACTTAGTTAGCTTGGTTATGAGATCTTTGATTTGAGTCCTAAAATCTGTTTGTTCATGTTTTAGAGCTGAAATGGTTTTCTCTAAGTCCTCTATCTTCAGTTTATAATCATTTTCAGACTTTCTAAAATCAGATTTTAAAATGTTTAAGAACTCAAGGTCAGATCTTAGTTCCAAGTTGTAGGACCTGTACCTGTTAACTTTAGCAATGCATTCAGGAGTACAGAGATGTTCTAATACCTTAGCTTCATCATGATCAACCATTAGTGCTTGGTTTGGAGAAGCATCTTCCACCTGAAAGCTCCAGTCAAAGCCTCCTTCTTCAACAGCAACAGCAGCTTGCTGCTTTGACTTCTCATTCTGGAGAGCTTTGTCAGTGTAGTTTGGTCTGGATTGTGTTTGGCCACCATTTGTTCTAGGTGCCTTACACTCTCTGGCAAAGTGGCCCATCAAGTTACAGTTGTAACACTTGACTTTGCCTTTGTCCAGTCCAAACTTTCCACTGGTTGCATTGCTTGGAAACTTCCTTCCAGTCCTCTTGTAGAACTTCTTGGCTCTGTGAGTGAGAAGAGCCATCTGCTGGACTATTTCCATATATTCCAGATCATTTGGATGGATACAGTCCAGGTCTTCAAGAGTGAAAAGAGAGTTGCCACAGCTTTCATCAAAAGACACAAAAGCTTGAGAAGAGCTTGTCTCTTGGAATGGGCTTCCTTGAGTGTAGTTCTCCCTTGGTGTCTCTGGGAAGGTGATGAAAGGACCCTTTGGTGAATTGTCAGGATAGCATAAGAGATGATGTTTGGGTTCTATGCTATCCCTTTCAATCACATGTAGGGCTGAACCCATTTGATTGTTGGAGTTGCCAGATGAACCTTGCATGTTCATCTCCATCTGGTAGCCACTAAGAATCCCATATAACTCTGTCAGAGTAAGAGTTTTGAGATTTTCAGTTCTCTTGATCATCACACAGTAGTGTGTCCATTGCCTAGGAAGTGAGGACATGAACTTCCTTACAATGTCTCTGTTTTCAAGAGAGACTCCTCCATCTACTAGGGTATCCACAATCTCAACATACCTGAAATACTACTGCGTCATGGTTTCACCTGTTTTGAAGGTGAAGTTTTCAAACTGCTGCTTCAGGAGATCCTTCTTGTTCTCCTTGGCTTCAGAAGAACCCTCATACATCTGTTTCAGTGCATCCCACAGCTGCTTGGCTGTTTTGCACTTCTTGAAACCTCTGTATACAGAGTTGGAAGGGCAGTTTGAAGAGCTGTCATGGCTTTTCTGTCTAACTCTACTCTCTTCCTATCTTCATCAGAGTAGTTAGCCACGTCTTTGGGAATCATACCAGCACCAGTAGCAGAATGGGTTTTGGGTATGAAAGGTCCATTCTCAATAGACTCCCACATTCTTGAATCAAGAGACCTGATGAAACCTTCCATTCTTAAACACCAGGTATCAAACTCATCAAGAGTGATCAGTGGGGACTTGTTCATGGTTCCAGTTTCCATATCAGTTTTGGAAAAGGTTGCCATTTGAAAAGTTTAGTATTGTGTGTGTGAGGGATCTTAAGAAGATGAGATCTTATATCAAGAGCCTGAAATGCTCTGATACCAAATGAAGGATCGTTGAAGGGTTATAGTTACAACACAACAACACAAAAAGGAGATTAACTAAACTTTAATCAAACAGTAAACTGGATTAACCAAATGTTGAGATGCTAAGAATACAAGTAATGCAAGAGACAGAACACAAGTGTATGGTTTTCAAGAATGCAGTATATTGCCTTCTCTATGTTCTATTACAAGTGTTACAAAGCATATTCGAAAGATACAAGAACATGAGATACTTATACTACATCCTACAGCCGGCTATACTTTGAAAGCCAGGTGGATACAATTGACTAGACACAAACAAAATCAATTGTAGAGTCAAAAGGCAGATTGCCTTTTGACTTGTGACTATGACATGCCATAACTCACATCCTTATCTATTACAAAAAGGATAAAGTACATAAAGTAGAAAGTTACAGACTCAAGACCTCAATGTACAGTTACCAAAAGCATGGACCTTTTCACCAACTCATGTAAGTTGGTGACTTGTAGAGGTGTAGCGGAAAGGTGTCCAGCTTTATGGAACAGTACATCAGATAAAGCATGTTACTCAAAGTCATTGGAAGAAATCTGTCTTCATGAGTTGAAGCTTCGGAAGACTTTGTCTCTGAGGCTTCGGAAGACTTCATGTTTGGCTTCGGAAGATATTGGTCTTGGCTTCGGAAGATTTCACACTTAGAGTAATTTTCTGTTTCATGTGTGAAACTTCCTAAGCTTCTTCTTTAATGCACTTGTGCAGCATGCAGAAAAGACTAAAGATGTTTAGGTTGCATCAACCTCTTCATTAATCTCTACAAAGCATTACCTGTCCTGACTACATCAGTATTTAAATCTACAAACAACACATAACCACATACCATGAGCACATAATACCGGTTTACATTACGAAAATACCTGATGGCACGCAGCTACTCAGATTGACATCCCCTCCCTTCCCGTCCCATTCTCAGTTGAAGTTAAGGTCTATTTTGAAAATTTACCCACTTCACTTAAACTTGGCTCTGATACCAACTTGTAAGGCCCCGTTCCCTGGACGCTTACTGCTGGTCAATCATCGCACATAAAGAGATAGTTACATTTGTCTTAAATAAACATCGCAGCGGAAACATTTAAAATGACATTTCAATTATTATAAAGGATTTTGCACAATAATACATCGTTAACCAGTTACAAAATACATTGTTGCATTACATCACAAAAGCATTATATAAATGGATGCCATTCAAAAGAGCTGAGTAGCCGCCCCATGCCATCCTCAGCAATCATTACCTGCCAACTAGAAACACATAAAAGTCAGCGTTGCTGAGTGAGTTCTAGTTTTATAATAAAACATACTTTTCTTTCATTAAAACCGTTCTTTACTTTCATGTGATCATACATTATACGTACACATAGATAATATCATTATTATCTTCATCTTTCATTTGTTAACTTCTGTTCATTCATCGTGCATCATTAACCTTCACATTCTTTCATCATTACATCATTTCTTTCTATCAAAACCATAAACTTTACCCTTATGTCGTGGTACTGGACCTAGGCCTATCATAGACCTTCTATAACGGTGCACCGCACCTCTGGTCACAGTACCCAAGGTAAAGTTTAGGTGTACCATTGCCATGTGCAGTACCCTTCTGTTCCTGATACAGGACCTAGGCCTATCATAGACCTTCTATAACGTGCATTGCACCTCTGGTCACAGTACCTAAGGTATGCAGCAATGGTTCTATACAAATGGTCAATCACAAAGAAAGACCTCGATGTGCATCCTCCCGGGGTAGTGAACCCACACACCGTTGGGCTAACACCTTTCAATGGCGTGTCCCAACATACAAGGCTTGCAAGACTTTTATTACTTTCATCATTCATTAATGCATGCATTCATCATGTTCCTCTTTTTATTATCTTTCACTTTACGTTACATAATAATTTCATTTCATTCATTAAGGTAACACATAAAGCCACGGTAAAGATAAGCATACATCATAATAAGGAACATCAACATACGCAGACAGCATCATCATACAGGCAACATCATACATACATAACATACATCATGCGTAATCATGCAATATCATCATCATGCCCGACATAACCTATAAGGTCTCAACAGTCACCTTACATGAACTTACGGGAACTTCCATGTCAAAACTTACATCTGCACTTTCCCCCGAAAGTCAGTAATTAAACTATGCTTTTCCTCGGGTACACCAACCCTATTTGGGCGTATGGGCACCCTTCAGTCGCATGGCCTCCAAGTGACTGAACATCATGCGAATGGATCAATGCGGATGAACACCTATGCGGATGAACATCCAATCATGCGAATGGACTTCATGCGGATGAACATCTATGTGGATGAAACTAATGTGGATGAGCACTTATGCGAATGGGCCCTCAATCGCATGACTCCCCATGCGATTGACCCTCAGTCGCACGAATGGCAGGCGTATGGGCCTCAGTCATACGTCTCACATGCAATTGACCTTCAATCGCACGACTGGCATGCGTGTGGACTTCAGTCACACGACTGGCATGCCATTTGGTCGCATAGCCCTAACTGTGCAGAATGCAGCTCACCCCTGAACCCATCTGCCATTTCGACCTCCAATCTCATCCAAACCCATTCTAAACCCAAATCAACCATCCTAAACCTTAGGAATGCATACCACAACACCATTTAAGCACACACAAGCCCGAAAACATACTCCGAACGCATCATACGCAAAAACATACAAATCGGTCAAACACACACACAAAAACGGGTTTTCAAATGTGTTCCAGCCCCAAAATCGACCAAAAAAGTGTAAAAGAGGGGTCCTAGAACTCACACAAACAATATCGAGAAGTAGAGCTTCGATTAGACCCGCTACATGACGATTTTGCACTCTTGAATCCACTCGAACCAGACTTTTCTCTTCTTTTCTCTCTTCCTTTCTTTCTTTAGCTGAATTTTGGGTGTGGGGAGAGGGTAAGGGCTGCCCTCTCCCTTCAAATACCTCCACTCACCTAACTTTCTCTCGTTGGCGAGTTTGGTCCCTCGACTTTGGACTTTATTTTTTTTCTTCTTTCGTCAGCTTAAAAAATATCCGGGTGTTACATGTATGGTAATAGACCGACCATATCCATGGCCTCTTGTAACGTATGGTTCAAAGTTAGTCTTCAACACTTGCTGCTTTGAAATCTTGCATTGAATGTTCATGCACCAATAAAGAGCTCCGCAATTCATCCACCATCATCTCATCAAGATCCATAGATTCTTCAATTGAATAGAATACAAAGTTGATGTTTTCATCAATGTTCAAAGGTCCTTTTTTACGATCTTCACGCCTGGCATGTTTTCCTCCATAAATCCTAGCATTAACCGATTTATGATAACAATCACTATTTCAAAGTAGGCATTAACCGATTCACCAGTCTTCATTTCAAGTGTTTTGAAATACCATCTAATCAGTTGGAGTTATGCTTTCTTAATCTAGCATTCTCATGATATTTGAAGTTCATGGCATCCTTGATGTGCTTGATTGTGTTCTTTTTACTAATGGTCTTTAAGATGTGCTTGTCAATGGACCAAAACAGAAGATTCAGAGCCTTCAAATCTTGAAGTCGTTTGTCTACTTCACTTGCTTGTTCAGCTGTTGTCATCTCTAATCTTGGTCTCGGTGCCACGTACCCTTCCTCGACAACCATCTAGATCTCCTTTACTAGAAGTAGAGTCTTCATGACAAGACTTTAGTGGTTGTAAACCCTATTGAACTTCGGGATGTGCACCATTTGAAAACTGCTCAAATCCTCATCCATCTCCCTCGTGCTCTCATATGAAAGGGATCTCTCTGTGGCTCTGTTATTACTTGAAAGGATCTAAAGATGATATTACATATTACATAGAAAACTCTCAAATGGTTGCTGAGGATGGTACGTGCGGCTACTTGGCTTATTTTGGATGGCATGCATTTTGTATAACGATAATATTTTTGTGATATAATGCAACGAGATATATTTTGTAATCTGTCAACGATGTATCATTTTGCAAAAGCAATTATAATGATATGAAATAGTTTTAAATTTATTCCGCTGCAATGTTTTAGTAATGGTAAATGTAAATTATATGTTTTTATGTGCAATGATCGACTAGTTGTGAGCGTCCCGAGAACGGGGCCTTACATAACCACTATGTCATGGTGCGGTTAGAAGAGTATTCGATTACGACTATTATGTTGTACTAGAGCCACTATAGACATCCGCATGCAGATGGATGGGAAATCATGTACATGTCATGTCTACAAATTATACTCATTTGATATGTTGTTGTCGTAATGTTGATTATATAGTATTAGATATGTAGAGATTCGAATCTTAAAGAAAATTGGTCGTCTATTTGCAATAAGAATTTGGTTGGTTTTAC
>CM046448.1:106200756-106203256 GCA_025506515.1 Flaveria trinervia
GTGAGTTTAATCATATTAATATTTATATATATCTTCAAAAATAAAAGTGAAACGAGGATATAATGATAATTTTACATATGAATTATGACACTCATATGAAAAGTTATGTTTAAATTTAAAAATATTAACTATTTTATTCCATTTATGCACTTACAATAAAATATAAGATATGATTTTTGTAATACAAATGTTAAAGCATATACCCGTGATCAAACAAAACCGTCGTTTACTTTCAATGTCTTTCATTCATTGCTATTGAGCACTAATCTCTCTTTCCCTTTCATTTGTCAATTGTTAACAATTCAATAAAAATTAAGATGGTAATTTATGGTGACAATTTCTCCATTAATATTATTTGGCCTATGCAAATCACCACTGAAAGCTGATCTGATGATCATAAAACTCTAACCTACATTTATAAAATGAAACACCCCCTCTAAAATCTAGGTAATAAGTGATTTCCAATCACAAATACCACCTATGTTTTCACTGATTTTGTTAGGATAATATAGTTGTCTTAAAGATCTTTGTAATATACGTAATTGTTTTCTTTCATTCAATTTTTTCAGTAATTATATTTAGATATTTTAATTACATCATAACGTACCGAGTCGATACTGAAAAAAATGAATTCCCATAGAATCGCGCAAAAGCTGTATTGCCATAACATGCAGGCATTCCCACTAGTTGTTATATATGATCGACGTGAGATGTAATTAACGTCTCTAGCTCTTTTATTCTAAATAAACAAATAAAAATAGGTGACGAATTAATTAATATAAATTAATATGTGACCAATCAATGTCATTGATGAGAAGAATTCCATGGAACCGAGAGAAATTAAGAAATTAAAACAAAAGTGATATGAGTCGTGGATGGAATGCACACTCTTGTTGAATCTTGATAAGTATAATCATTGGTTTCCTTGAGCTTTCCTCAACTTTTCGACATCATATTCTTCTTTTCTTTCTCTTTTAATTTGTTACAACTTAGTTTCTGACTTTTATCGAAACACAAATATTAATTTGATTTTAAATGAAACTATAAATAAAAGCTTCTTCAATGGCAGCTAGAAACAAACGCCACGGTTACTTTTGAAACCAAAGTCATTTATTGGAGGAGGCTATTTGTTGGGTGCCCATCGGAAATTCCAAACAAAGACGAATGTGTAGTGGTGGCCCCTTCTCACAAAACCATTCACATGTATACATATACATTTACGTATACTTATATGTACATGTATATATAAAATTTTTCTTGAAAAATAATGTTTAAAAAAGATGTAGTGTTAGAAAAGAAGTGAGTGTCTTTGAATGCTAAGTTAAAACCTAATATGATATGATATGACATGACGTTTTGTGATTGTTTGTTGGGGTTAGTATTGAAAATGTCCTAGATAACATAGATTTATTCAATATGTTTTTCATTGTTATATAATTTTAATAAGGTCATACTAAAGGAAAACCTATTTTTAGAAGATATATTATGTACACTTGTCACCATCATTTAATCTATTAGTCATACTATTTGGGCGTATAGCATGTGCATACGGTTAACTCATTCCTTTATACAAGAACATAATTACTGGTATCTGAGTGTATATCTAGCCCTTTTTATATGGATGTATGGTGTCAAATCAATAAGAGTTGATTAGTAAAGTAGGAGGTGTTTACTTAGCTGGTAGTTTAATAGTTGTACGAGTCAAATTATTACTAAATCGTAATCACTAATATCTAAAGACACCTTATGGTATGCTCAATTCTTTTAAAACAAAGAAAGCGCGAGCTAGTTCATTTACCTTAACGATTGAATTGAGGGAGTTCTGCTTGACTCGTTACAAACGAGTCACACTAAGCTACTCGCGACCAATTGTTTATCTAAAAAACATTATTTTACATAAATACATACATATAGAAACAAATAATATCTTTATAGTTGTTTATCACAACTGACTAAACCAATAATACGAGCTTGTTTTATTTATTTGAATACTTCTTTTATGTATACTATCACGTCGGTATGGTCTATTTGAATATTGATTAGTAGTAAATTTAAATTTAGATTTAATATAATTGAGTTTGGGATATAATTATAAGAATTATAATTTAGATTTTGTTATAAACGAGTTAAACGAGAGAGCCAACAAACAAGCTACAAGATGAGCTTACATTGCCCAGGCTCAACTCGTCTAGAATTTAGGACGAGCCGAGTTCGAGCGAATGTTTTTAAGCGAGCTCCAAGGGCGGGTATCTGTATAATATATAATACAATACATATTTGATTTAATTTTATTTTTATAAGAAAAAGTCTTCGTGCATGCATGCTTGCTATCATAATTAATTTAAACTTTCAAAACAATATAATATAATTTCTATACAATTGTAATATAACATAATATGTATAATATATAGAAAAGAAAAGTAATAAAAATCAAACCAATATAAACAAAAGAAAATGTCCGACATGGTTCGTTTATAATACACACACACACACATATATA